>LJZU01000257.1:0-158971 GCA_001513805.1 Davidsoniella virescens | reverse complement strand
GGGGGGCGGGTTAGAGGTGATACTTGGACCGGCAAGCAGCAGTCCACTTCTAGCCCATTGATTTCTGAGTTCTGATGTTTTGATATCCGTTTATTGGAGAGGGGGATCTGCTAGTACGGTCAAGTGCTCGTCTGTCTCCTGTGTTCGCCTTGCTAACCAGGCAAGCAGACCAGCAGCCAAACAAACAAAGCACTGCACTGAGCCGAGGAGATGAGGAGTCGGGGATTGAACGAGGCTATAGATAGTATATGGCGCAAGACTTACTAAAGTATCTTATGCTCGAGACTGCAAATTGCAGTGATGGTCTCGGAACGGCGCAGTAGCAACGTCGCTGTCGATCACTGGGGTGATTCTGCAAAAATTTCAGTTTTTGGCCTCTTTAGATTGTTACGCATCTACCAAAAAAAAAAAATTTCGACTCAGCAGGAAAGATAGAAATAATACAGCGGTATGTATCGCTTGATATAAAAAAAAGGGCAACTATGAGTTTTTCGGCTCATAAAAAGCCATAAGAGAAATCGTAGAATTATTGCAAACAAAAGTCACGATTCATGAAAAGCCAAATTTTAAAGAGAAGAAGGTGAAAAGAAAATACCAAAGGGCGTATTTCTAGTTGGTTTCTAGTACTGAGATAGGTTCCGTAATTTTTTTTCACAGTCTGCAAGCAAAATGCCAAATGGAAGGCGCCCACGATGCCACGATGACAAGGTAACTTCCACTCTTCCACTACTACTGATACTAAACTAGACCGGCTTCCTTCTCTTGACCTTCCTCCCCAAACCCCAAATCCAGTCCTTTAACCCTCACGACTAAACGCTGAAAATGTCAAGCCAAATTTTGATACAGACGCTAAACCAAACTCGATAAAACTACTATGAAATGTCCAAATATTGCCAAACCCACAGGAAAAAGCCATTTCGTGACAGCAAAGCGGGGCGTTTTTGAGCATGGAGTAGCCGCTGCCAACTTGACTGCAGCCACTATGTCGGCAAATAAAAGCAAAAGCAACAAGATGTCGTCTTGGCAGAGCACAAAAGGTATACAGATACAAGCTAGTCTGTATCTAGGTCAGAGACAGGGGCCATTTTTAGCAAGACATGCTTCTCCAGATCAATATCGGACCATTTTGACGTACGTGATGTGATATACAGTATAATCAGCATAAACTACTACCTTATCTAGCTCTATAGGGGGCATCTTATATCACATACATACATGTACATGAAGATATATGTATATATATGTATGTACAACTATAGGCAGATAGACCCAAAGACTCACAGATGTACAGATAAAGGCAGGCATTTGGCTATCCACATATCTTCATATCTCTTCCTGGTCACAAGAACAATGCAGTTGAAAGTACACAACAACGTGTTGTAGTACTGACGCAACAAAAAGCATGATCCGAGCCGACTATTACAGCCACTGTAACCCTGCGATTGCCACTAGACTAATCAAACCAAAAAAATGGCCTTCTATTGCCTGTTATACCATCACATGCTTCAAACGAGAACTTTGAATATGAATGCAAGCGCATCCTGAGGCTTACGTGGAAATAGACATGCTAACATACAGCTATGCGTTATTCATGAAAAGAAAATGAATTGCTCATCTTCACGCCATCATGGTCACTAGATTAAAATCATGCTACTCACAGCTATATCGTTTAATTAGAGTGTTTGTAAGAACATTCAATCTAAAATATACGCTATCATACTAGAGTTTGTACCACCACAACTTTCAAAGAGGCAAACATGTGTAATATATGTAATATCATTCATGAGAAGAAGCCTTTCAATATATCATTACAGCCAGAAAATTCAAGTGATCAAAAGTTGGTAGCTAGAAAAACGGTATCAAAATACTCCGTTGGTAATGAAATGGAAACTGTATAAAACAACATATTCTCCAAACGTATCAGTACGTGGCAAAAGAAACTAAGAAAAAGAACACAAAAAACATGATTGAAACATGAAGATCAAAAAGAACAAAACACGCTACGCTATAAAGCAGAAATACAAGAACAAAACGAAACGTCCAACCAGATGAAAAGCGAAACTCGCTATAGCCACAGATAAGAATTTCCTAGAAATTCTAGAACAAAATACAAACCATTATAATCATCACAATGCTGAATTGTGATGTTGGTCCAAGGTAAAATACGAGAATCTCTCGTGAGATTTATTGACCGCCGCGGCAACGATCAACTTTGCCCGCGATGTGATGAGATTTATGCCAAGACTCTCAACCACAATATATATAATCTAGTCTTATGCCTAGATCGAGATGCCCTTCCCCCGTCAATGCCATGAGTGTAGTCGTCCTATGGTTTATATATAAGCTTTAGAAGCTTGTACAACCATAACCCGATGCTTCATACTGTTTCTGCATTGCTTGCTAGTACCAATGATCGTGCTCGGCAACACGATGTCATTTTTGGTTGTTCCTAATCCGAAGTCCATTATGCTTCAGACCTCCCTAGCCTCAGTAAGATGCAGGTTTGTTTCATATCTACACAAATCATTGCTCAAACCTGCTAGTATAATACCAAACTTTGCAAAGGATGAAATTCCACTCTGACGACATGCTTAGTTCACATCCCGACGAACAATCCTGTCAACCTTGGCTTACATCCCTAATCTGAAAGTCACAAGAACCTGAGCCTCTACAATGCTTTGTCACAAGACAAGAAGCATCAAAGAAGTAGGCTCTTCATAACTAAGGAAATTTAACCCAAAACCTCTTCTCTCACACCAAATGGCAAAGACAGCATAACCAAACCAATGGTACAGATATCTAGAGACATTGGATATGCACAGCTAGCGCCATAGGCCAATGATGGTGACCATCAGAAGATGGTACACACTTTCAGTGACTAGGCAGAGTAGCATCGAGAAGAAAGAGTTCGAAGTTTCCCCTTGCTAAAAACCAGTGGGCCCTAAGTCCACACGCGGAGACAACCAAGGCAGGTGAGGGGGTAGTAAGGAAAGATTGACAGATGGTGAAGGAAAGCGAGAAAGGCGACCAAGGAAGGAGACGCCAAAGCAGGGAACTTCATACCTTTTTATAAAGATCAGTAGTGCCGAAGCAAAGGCGGCAATCTAGCAGAAAATTTGTTTGAGCAGTCTGTTTGTGTCAGTAATACATGGAAATGGAAACTCTCTTCATCCCGTCAATGAGACAAGACTCGCATCATCCCCCAATCAGCCCCTCACCGCTATCCCCATGCCGACTTGGCTGCGTTGAAGACCATGACCTTACAACGCAAGCTCCACCTCTTCTTCATCTCTACAATTCTTGGTAAAGGAGATTCAGGAGAGTTGGAAGCGGACACGGGATTAGACACCAGGTGCGGCGAGGCCGAGCTATCTACAGGCGTAGAAGACACCACTGCCAGCGGTGAGCGATCATACGGCTCTGTCGATGCCGACTTGTTCGCAGTCAGTCGTCTGCGTGTGAGGAAAAGCCGACGAGCAGCGCGGCTAAAAAAGGCAGGTCGGGGTGGAACCTGCCGGGGGGGATCTTTCCGGGCTAGCACCACGGAAGATGGAGTCTGGGCAGCACTCACAGGAGCGCCCACGTTAGGAACTGGGCTGGAGGCGTCCACGGCGGCACATTCGGTTCTTCGTTGGGCATCGTAGCCAGCAACAGATTCCGTCAGCTGCTCGTGGATGAGAAATTCAACATGTTCCTCACTTTCGCTAGCGCCGGCGGTGGTGAATCCCGCGGACGCACTCTCCAGCTCACTAGCGATGACCGCCAGAATAGCCTGGGGTTGCAATGGGGTCTCCTCCACAGTAGACTCGACGTAGTTGGTCTCAGTGGTCACTTCCGAAGCCGAGAGACCGCTTGCCTTGAGATGGCTAGTGGTGGTTTCGGTTACGGCGGTAACCAAAGCATCCAATGTCACACGGAAAGGCTTGACAGTCACCTGGCCGCGGTCATCTTTGCCAAACGAGAGCTCATTGGCGTTGTTCTCGTAGGCGATGGAAATATCATCAACGACATTGCCAGAGTCAACCACACTCTTACTGTCGGAGTCCTCGACCAAGAAAGCATTGTCATAGTCCTCGTTCTTAGTGAGCGGTGACTCGATACGGGCCCGCTTATTAGCGGGTGATCCCTCTTCATCCCGTCGCTCGTCTTCGGCACTTCTTTTCGGTGAAGAAGAAGAAGATCCAACGACAGATGGCGGCGTCGAGACAGTCGAGGGGGTAACCGAGACAAGAAGGGTAGGGGGGGAAACACTAGAAGATTCTGCCAGGGACGTCATCTCCTTGGCAGCAGTAATAGTCAGATGACGTCCCTGAAGACCGGGACTCGTCTGCGACTCTATGGTACGAGCGGCTGTAGTCTCCCGGCGCTGAGGCGCAGGGGTAAAAGACTCACTAGTGGCGTCCACAGAGTCACCCTCACTATCCGTATCCTCGACAGCTGCAGCCTTGCGCTTATGCGTGCGCTTGGGGTCAGTTTCTGAGGCCACTGGGCTATCAACAAGAGATGAAGAAGCACCGCCGTCAAATAAAGCAGACGCCTCTGTGCTGCTGTCAGCAGCACTGGAGATCGCCATGCTCAATCTAGGCATAGCCGGTAGACCAGATGCGTTCTTGCTTGGTCTACCGGGCGCGTTCTTGGGTGCGCTCTTGTATAGCACTTTCACGTCATCGCAGAGCTTCTGCGGACCACTCACACTCCATGAGAACTGTTCCTGCGCTTCGGGAGAAAGGCACGCGGACGCTAGGTTCTCGTAGAGGCGACTTGCGCTACCCAATAGGCCCCAATCAAGCACAGCCTCGTTGTACGGCGTGACAATTCCGGGAATAGAGTACACGCCGTGGTTTTCATAGGCTGCCTCCATCTCGGCGGCCGGGGGGTTAGTCGCGTCAGCAGGGTCGGCAGAGCTACCTACGGTATCGTTAGTGGTTATGGCGTTAGTAGCCACATTAATGGGGGAGACGAGTCTCTCGGTCGAGACAACAGGCTCGGAAGCAGCGGGCCGCGACAGGTCACGGGCAACACGCACAGCCTCGCCGCGGATTGCGGGCGGGGGCGGGTAGTTAGCCCAATTGTTAGTGTTGACTCTGTCGCCAACCTCGGGAGCCTCCGAAGCAACACTCACCGGCATAGCATTGGCTTGCGTCTCACGCTCCACAGCCGAGTCAACGAGAGCAACCTGGTGTTGTTGAGGCTCGGGAACCCAAAACCCAGCCGACCCCTCACCCGTTCTCGGGACACCAGCCTGAACAAAGACCTCATTCTGATAGTCCATGTATTCCTTAGCCTGGAAATTTCCCGAGTAAAAGGCGGGGTTTCCACCAACAGCGAAGGTCGCATCAAGGGCGTTCAGCCACTGTACCATCTCAGTGCTATGGAAAGGCACAGGGACGAAGCCGCTAGTGATGGCCTGGAACGCTTGACAACGGCCCGCGTTGATGCCCTGTAGGTATGCTACACTGACAGGGTTGGCGAAGTTAGGGGCTGTGGGGACAACACCGCCAAAACCAGCATCGGCTGACGAGGAGGCAAACGAAGCATCCAGGTCTGCTGTGCGGGCCATGTTGGTGGGAGGAAAGTCGATGCTGTGCTGGGCATGAGCATCGGCGGGGAAAGGGGCAGGCACTACGGCAAGAACTATATATTGGAATGATTAGCTTGCTCGGGACTTTACCATAGCAAGAGTGTGATGTAGTCCTTCCAACTTCCTTCCAACTTACCTGGTCTCTTGCCACGTGCGATGAGTCCTCTTAGCGTTGCCTCGTCTATCAGGGAGTCGCCGGGCATCTCGAGCTCGAACCCTATTCACCATCATGTCTCGATTAGCATCCATCGACCTATCATTTCAATGTTAAAATACATGTAGAAATACCTACCATTGCTCGAGAGTGGTGGTGTAGGGGTGAGGCTACCCACATCCTGGCCATAGGGAGCATTGGACATCTAGTCCATATTGCCACCACTAGTAGACGACAAAGGTAGCCCCGTAGTTCCCTCTTCCCATAAGTAGCCCGAATAACCGGCTGTCTGCTCTTCATACGTAGGCATAGCGTTATAGGCCATGGTGTCGAAAGAGAGTGTCTGGGGAATAGATGATAGAAGGATGATGGCAGCGTAGGGTTGATGCTAGGTTATATTTCGATGGGATGTTGGTAAATTGTAATATCTAAGATATTGGTTCGATGTCAATGAATTATGTGATTGTCGATGGTGTTTGAAGCGAGTGATGAAAAGAGAAGAGAATCAAAGATGAGATGTACAGGAAGAAAAGGAGAAAAGAAGAAAAGAGGAAGAGATTGAAGAATATATACGCCACCTGGCATAAGGGCTCGCACACACTCAGTCAACTTAAAAACTTTTCACTTCTTTCCATCTTTGCGTCGATACAAGTTATTATCTTGTCATCCTGGTAATCATCAAATGCTAAACTCATAAAATTATATCCCTAACGCGTACTCACGCGTACGTTATAGCCTATCATTATCATTAACGATGGGTCCACATATAGTTTCTACGTTGCTATCATTCGATATGTCACTATACAATTGAAAGGCGGTGAAAAAACAAGGTATTCATGGGATGAAAGTGGTGATAATTTGATCGGTGGGTTGGGATAGATACACATTGGTGAGAGCCAAGAAATCACGTAATATGTCGAAAACCTACGACAAAAACTACATAGATACGATGAGACCGTTATACAGAACCTCAGATATGCATTTTTATTTTATCTTTATTACGTTGTGATCTTGTCTTCTCATAGTGGCAGTATCCAAGGCCATCCAAAGGGTGTGACTAAACTTGTATCTTAATCTCAGGTTGCACAGTCTTATTCTCCTCGAGGGAACTCGGCACACATTCTTGTTCGACTCAATATTGAAATAAAAGCCAGCACATACAATCCGATATCATCATTTACATTCATTCATAAGCAAAGATATTCTTAGAATTACTTGAAATTGTGCTAGTTAACCCCTTCCTCTAAACTCCGTTAATGAAAAAATTACCGAAAAGTATATCTGACCCTAAAAACCCTTCTTACAAAAATACTATCAATGAGCCCAATCACTCTACTTCCTCTATCAACTTGGCCGGAGCAACTGACGGAAGCAATTTGTCCTTGAAGGCGATATTCAAGGGAGACTCCAAGATATCATTAGGAATGGCTAAAGTCACGCCGTTCTTGTTACTGGTCCATCTTAAAATTGTTGGGTTAGGGCGTCTGGCTGCTTCCTCAGCAGCCTCTTCTTCCGCAGTTTTAGCCTTCTTGGTCACCTTTGGCGGCTGCTTCTTGAGGAGCTTGTTGATAGTTTCCCACTATATTGACGAAACATATTAGAAAATGATAGTGATACTTGTGTATTGGAAAATTTACCTTGACTTCTTCATTACGCTTATCGCTAAGGTTGCGGCGGCGACGAGCCAGCTCAGTTCGGCGCATAGACAACTCTTCAGCTGTGAAGTGCTTCTTTGTTTGAACCTCTGTTGATGGTAGGAGTTATCGTTAGTTTCAATATTAAAAATGTCTTGATGTTATCAACTTACCGTCAGAGAGTTTGAGGAAGGAGCCATCATCGTCTTCCTCCTCAAAGCGAGCGCGCTGTCTCTTTGTCATACGAGAGAGATCCATATTATCATGAGTTTCATCCATGTCATCGTCACTATCCAGTTCGTCATCGTCGCCATTATTATTGTTTCTCCCTATGACAGTAGTTTCCGGATCGTCGTCTGCTTCGCCTTCGGCATCATCTTCAGCACTTCCATAGCCATAGTTGGTGGTGTCCATATTAGGGTCACTCAGTTCATCGTCATCATCGTCATCATCATCTATGGGTGCAGGCGCAGCCTTGAGGGTGCCCTTTGAAGGCTTTGCAGCCTTTTTTGAAGAAGGAATCGGCGTTGACATGTCTATATCGCCATCGTCATCGACATCTGCATCTGCATCCGCGTCAGCGTCCGCATCGAGGTCTTCATCTTCGCCATCCGCATCGAGATCTTCTTCAACATCGTCGTCATCTTCAGTAGAGTCAACGACGTAGTTCTTCTTGCCACCACGATTGCGCTTTCCCTCGACAATATCGCCGCCGGCATACGGATTCGAAGCGCCACGACCGGTGCTTCTACGTGACTTGCCATTGGACGGCGATGAGTTGTACGAGTCAACCATTTCAGCTGCTATGGATCTCCGGCGAGATGTTGATATGGAGTCTAAACGATCGATGTCAGCCATGTCGGCAATGGTTTCCTGGGCCTTGACGGCAGCCGATCGGCGTGGTCGCGCCATTGAAGTTGGAGGATGAGTGATTGAGATTGATTGAAGAAAGGAATGGCTATAGCCAAGATAAAGAAACTTCTTCGTCAAGTATGTATAGCAAATAAGGTTATATGAGCGTTGATGCGCCTCTCCAAGACCTGGTCTCGTCAAGTTCCAGTTGCGGTTTTGGCTGCTAATCTGGTCTTAGGAGGCAAATCAACGCAACTTCAAGCGCAGCTGCAGCATATATTGCAAAGCGTTCGCAAAGAATGCGAAGCTGGTGATGCAAATTGAAAGGGTGGTGATTTGGTGGTTTCAAGGCGGCAAAAACAGATGTGACAAAGGAAAAATCCGATTCACAACCAGCTTTTTTTTTCTGCAGTACGACTCCAACACCAAATTCAGAGAAACTTACGTTATGTGCCGGTTTAAATGGACGCTGTTTTAGAATGAGGCTTAAATGACTGGCAACCTCCAAACGACTCCTTCTAACAGTAGGCGGAAAGGCTTGGGAGGCAGGACCAGCCAACAACACTATGTATAGCAAACAAGAGCAGAATTATACTCGGAAGTGTATGTAAGCTTACTAGGAGCAGCTTCTGCAACAGATAAGTCCCGAGAATACTATAATCAAACACGATATATAATAGCTGCGTAGACAGATTAGCGAACTGCGACTGGAGCTTGTGGTTAGCTTGCGGCTAATATGAATCTAGAAGCAGGTTTTTTCTCCCCTAGGTGTGAAATTAACAATTCATTCTGCGTACCTAGTGCTGTTTTTGGTGATGCAATCAATTGATGGATCGCCGGGTAGTAGTCGAGCTCTATAGGCGGCAATCGATGTTGATGCGCTGGAGTGTTAATGGTTGTCAGGCGGATAAATGCAAGTATGTGATTCAAGTCTAGAAATACAGGCGCTGTGTCGCAAGATTCAGGCGGAAATGATGATAAGCTTTTGCTCTTATAAAATGTGTAGCACTTCTGTAAAATAAGCACAGCACCGTTTCTCGAACGTTCAATCGACGCGCTCATTTAGCTGCGGCCCTAGTTGAGTCGGAAGTATCGCGCAGTTGCAGATGATTATATGTCACGTGACCTGGTGTCCGGCTAACATGTATAACCCTATTGATTTCACATGCGTCGTCTCGCAATGAGAACGACGTACCGAAGAAAATTCGACGAATGTTACGATATTTAAAAGTATGCGCTATCATGTTTTTATTTAATCTCGAGTATATCTTAATCATCAATACTGAAAGTATACGTGCAAGCTATGTCTAAGTGTACCCATCGTTGAACCGAGGGCGCTTTATGTGAGGTCATAGCCGATCTAACCCTGGGCCAAATAATTGCAGCCCAGCCGATCAACAACAACATTAGCCAGATACTTTTGCTGTAATCAAGACAACAAGCCCAACCAAAACAAATGTTCCATTTCGCGGCCCTACCTACAATATGACCAAAGCACAAGAACCCACGACTTCCACGCCGCCAGCTGAGGCCGAAACTACAAATGCTTCTTTTCCCGCTGTAGGTGAAACTCAGTCGCCATCGGCGCAAACAGAGCCTGGCCAAGCTTCTGCGCCAACTAGCGAGGCTTCCCTGATGGAAACAGCACGCCTCTTTTTGGAAGCCGAAGAGACGAAGGACGCATCACCCGAGAAGAAAACCGAGTTTTTGCGCTCGAAAGGCTTGAATGACGAGCAAATCAAGACTCTCCTCGATAAAAAGAGCTCCGAGGTAGGTTTGAACACCATCTTCCGGTTCTCGTTGATGGAATTATTCTGTTCTTGTATCTTCTTACTGACCTATCAAATATGTAGAATAACGAGACTACACAGACCTTGATCTCGACAGCCGAACCATCACAAACTGTAGCTACCGAAAATGCCGCGGAAGCCGTCTTCGAACCACCCAGACATAGTGCACCAATCCTGACATTTCCGGAATTTGGTCCGCAGGCACCTGAGCCCGAGCCTCTTCTATCCTCTACCAATATCCTCAACACTCTCTACGCCGTGACCGGTATATCCGCTTTTGTGTATGGAACCAGTAAATACACGCTGCAGCCCATGGCCGAGGCCACTGCTGCCGCGCGTGTTGATTATCACTGTAACGCCTCCAAAAACATCGACGACCTTGTCAATCTACTAGAGAAGACGGTCTCGCGCGTACCCGCCCATCTCCAGACATCTACAAACATCACGAATTCCCCCGCGACGTCGGATAGCGCCGATCCAGTTAAGGCCCTGCTCCCGCCTGGCATCACTCTAAGCGACCTCGATCCAGCCGACATGTTCAGCAGAGACATGGCTACACAAACTGGCACAGCATCTTTCGGTGACAATAAGACCACCATACTCAAAGCCATTACAGATGGATCAACAGCCGGAACATTGACCCCTTCATCGTCCAACGCCCTCGTTTCTACCGAGCCCGTCGTTCAGACTCAACTACGAAAATTAGCCCGTGTAACGGAGATGCAGGAAGACCTTATAGAACTCGGCGAAGAGGAAACTACTTGCGCGCGAGACCTTTGGCAGGAAATGAAGGAGTGCAAACACAAAATTGCCAGCATGGAGTCAACCTATTCTAATTCTGCAAATAGCCTAGGCTTGTATCAATTTGGTTATACACCGAATTTCCGCAAAGATGACGAGATCCAGAAGGCCTTGGACAACATTCGCAAGATCAAGGGCGTATACTTAAGTTCTCGAAACTTCCCTACTGCCCCGAGATAAAAACGCAAATTATTCAGCGACTTTTTTTTTAGTAGCAGTAGGTATGTGGTACGGCTGAAGTGGATATCGATACCCGTGGTTAAACTAGATATGTTTGTATATATTCAAAGATTGTTGTTATATTATATTATTTGCTTCTATGACTATTTGTTTGGTTGTAGTATATTAATCTAAATAGGAGTTGTGATGGAATAAGATTAGCGCGATATTAATGAAGTATGCGGGTAATATATAGCAAGTGTATAACTAATTGGAAAAAAAAAGGGATCTAACAACACAAAGACTACCAAGATTAGAACATAGCCCGCCCAATGTCGAGGTCTTTGAATGTCTGACCCCATCCGTTGACTTTGAGCTGATTAAATTCCCTGCCCTCAGATCGTTGGGATTTATACCAAGTCATAGTTCCCGAGAAGACGAATTCGGACGTCTCGGATGACGAACCGAAGTCCTTTTGAGTGAATTTCCGATTCTTGGCTGCTGTAACCGCATCAAAGAACTCGTTGCGGTATTCTGCAACACCCAACTTTGGCTTTCCACATGGTGGTGGTGGATGTACAATCATGTACTCTGTCCCATCTAATGCTGGGAGGACATGCTTAATGGTGGCGTTGGCTTGGTCGCTATCGTGGTTCTCAGATGTATCAACCTTGACATAATCCTCGTCTTCAAGTTCGATATGGCTGGATGGTAACACCGAATTTGTATTTTGTAGGACATCACTAATCGCAACGAGTGTTGCTCCAAGATGGTCCCGATGATACTCTTCGGGAATTTTGAAGCCAGTGTACCATAGAGTCTCGATGAAGGAGTCTGTATGTTTGCTTGATGTGGCTTTGGTGAGGTACTCATACAAGCAACGCTGTGACTTGTCAAGATCCTGCAAAGACAGATTGCGAGACTTTTGAAATCGTGCGTTGGGGTCCCATATGATAAGTTCAAAACCTCTTTTGCCTTCTTTCCACGGAATGGGCCATAAGTTCGAGTCGGTAGGCCGGTATATAGCGATCCAGGGCCTGCGCGAACTATTCTTATTAACAGTTTTGTAAGTTTCTTCTTGATCGGTCGAGTTCGTAGTATAAAAAAAGCCGGCATATGATCGCTTGCGGATATAACTATTCAGATTCAACGGACGCAGTTGAGAAAACCAAGTCTTATAGGTGCCGTACGATTGAAGAGTGTAGTCGCCGCAGGCATCGGCTTGTGCCATATTAAGGTAACCAATTGGCATATAGTTTAAAAGGACCGGTGATGCCTTATTATGAATAAATAAGTCCTGTAGACGGTTGCGTAGAGTCATGGGGCTCATAGGCTGCGACACTTGACTCGGATCTTCAACTGGGGCTGAGGGTTCAACAGGACTGCTTTCTGAAACGCTACGTGACATGATCTCGTATGCCGTGTTTGGATCCGAGACAGTATGCGGAGGGAAATTTACAAGCGGCGTGGGAATCCTGACAGATTTGCTGATATCCGTTAGCAAAGTTCCAAAGACAAGGAACTGCCGATGTCGATCTAGGTTCATCATGCTCCAGACTCCAAACCAGTTGAGGAGACTTTGTTCGTCTAGATAGTGAATCAACGATGGAGCGATGACTACATGCTTGTCCAGGCCAGTTGCGTCTAAATCAAAGATGTCTGGATCTTGATCAGTGAACTCAAGGAACAGCTGCCAGGGTTCATACGAGTGTTGACGTAATGTTCTTGTCCAAAGAGGACTTTCTGCTAGTTCAAGCAAGACATCTCGAATCCCAGAAAAGCAAACTAGCCTGTAAGCCCAGTCGCCAAGATGATTGTTCTTGAACCATTGTAATAGAAGCAATAGTTCAACTGGTCTATGATAGACGAATGAAGGCATAATTAGGATGGCACAGCCTCGCTGTAACATTGGACTCATGGTGAGCTTTCCAGGCGTAGAACGGTGGAACGCTTCCGTGCATGATGGTACCAAGGGAGACCGTTGACTTGCGTCACCAAATACCCAAAAATTCGTCGTAGCGTTGCTGCTCGTTAGCGTATTGCTTAGACTGCGCATATATCGGAGCACCGGAATGGCCATTTCATGGACAATCACAGTTTTATGTGTGGCATCTTTGTTGAACATATCCAGATGGCCTGCTTGCTGAGATGTCATGATCCGACATTTGGGATCACAGTCCCGAAGCCAATTACAGAGAGCGCTCATGATATCTGTCTTTGAAGGAGGGAAAAGAATAAAAAAGGCATGTGATGCACGTTGCTGGATTGCATTATGCGGAAGATATTTTTCATAGTCAAATGAGAACAACCTCTCGTAAACCAACTTTCTACCAGTTACAGTTGATTCGGGAATTGGGGTCGGGAAGGATAATCTAGACGGCACTGTTTCGGGTTCGATCTCGAATATAGTATAGCAGAGATCTACGTTAGTAAGCGAGGGCTGACTGGCTATATCATCACGAATGAAATCCCACTGAGGACATCCTGATGGATAAAGGATGACACAGTAGCGAGATTGGAAGGATATCACACCAAAGAACCCCGTTCTAAGATTTCTAGCGATGTTCTTCAGAAGGTCTGGCGATATCTGAGATGTTACGCCCCCTTCAGATATATTGGTGGGACCAAGTCTTATATAGTGAAGCTGCTCTTTGAATGTGAGTGCAGAACACTGATGCCTGAACTCAAGACAAGGCAATGCATTGAAGAGTTGGAACCATTGCGGGATGATCAGATGGTTTATGTTACCGAATGTGACTTGTATAGGCGTGCCAGATCCTTGACCGGGAGCCGCGAAATTTAGAACGATATACTTAGATACATCAATTGAAGTGGGCATTGTTGGGCTTTGGACAGTGACTGGTAGATTTTCTTCTGGAGCTGCAATCGTGGATAATTTCAGGGAAGATGGAGAAGTTGTTGCGATACGGTGCTTCGGTATATGAGCCGCAAATGTATGTATGTCTCCCTTATGGCTAGTCGTATGGGTAGATTCACAATCCCATATTTGTCCATTATTTACAAAACGGACGCTTTTCCCGGACGCTTGGGTGTCAAGTACATGCACCACTTCATCGTTGGTATCGATGATTTCACTGATGCGATCATGTCCAATAACAGTCGACGTGGGTCGATCATCGAAGTTAGGGTTATCGATCTGGTCTATATCGAAAAGCCTGAGCCGCTCAACAGGCACACGATCCCGAGGACGTCGCATGATGCACTGCCGCGTTTCACGGGATGACTCCGATGACACGGCTTGAAGCTTGCGCTTTACTTTGACCACTCCATCACTCTCATCTGCGGAAATCGCACTGGCTGCTGCTGTTGAGACGGTGGCGCTTGAGAGCTTCTTCCGGACCGGGGGTTTCTTTCCTGACACGAAGATATTACCCGCGGCAACACTTTTGGTGGCATGTCCCAGATGTGATCGGTCGGATTGGGTGGGATTTGTTTTACGGGACATCATCTTGGACGAGACGGATGTGTTGGGCAGTTGACTCAAGACCTTTGGTAGATGCTGCGATTTGCGTAAGATAGTTCCAGGAAGATAAGAACTTGGAGTTATAGAGGGCTTTCTAGTAAGCGTTGGGGATGGTGACGACTGTGAACTGCGTTTCTGGATTTTGGTGGAGATAGGCTTTAATGTGGAAGCCTTAGACTGTGTGGCTTTAGTCGAGGCCGTTGTTTTAGCCGCGACAGAAGTCACAAGTGAGGTCTCTGTCAAGGTTTTGGGTGTGGTCTGTGCTTGCAATGGCGCATTAGATCCAGAAAGATGATTCTTCGATGTTGATAAACCTGGCGGATCATTCGTAGTAGAGGGTTTATTTTCAGATTTGAGAGTACTTGTTGCATCTGAGTCTTGTTGCATATTATCTTTTTGGGATTGATCACCTTGATGCTGGGACGGATGTGATTCTTGATCTGCGCTCTCTTGGGTTGGTTGAACAGAAGCATCACTGACAACAGACTCTGTGATCGAAACTTTTGGCGATTTCTTTGAAGATTCCTGGTTTTGGGTTGATTCCTGGTTTGAAAGCACAGGCTGTTCAGACTGTCCGCCAGAGGTAGTTTGGCAAACAGAAGGTGTTATGGCCGTAGGCTTGGGCGATTCTTTTGCGGTTGAAAGGTCACTAGCTTTCTGCTGTGAGCTACAGCGTCCGTTTTCCTTCTGACCATGAGCTTCGGTTTCCTCTGGTGATATAGACGAGCTCGCTGAGATACCGGGACTCTGTAACGAATTATTGCCTGACGGTCTCGACTGACCAGAGGGAGATGTTGGTTGGCATGGATGTGATGACGGCAAACTGCCTTCGTCGGATTGAACCATTGCACTAAGTGCTCTAGGTCTAATAGGCGATAGAGCAGGGTAATTTTCGAGTTGCAGACTGATATCGGCAAGCACCTGGCCATCGTCTTCATCATTGGCAGGTTCGCTGGAGTTCCTCGTCACAAATCTGGAATCATCGCTGATGAATAAAGAACTATCCTCGGAATCCCTCTGCTCGCTCATGCGTGCGGCCTTGCGCTTGGCACAGGCGTCCATATAAACCCGTTTCCACTCAAGATACATGGTGCGATAATGTTTCTCAGTGTGTGACCGGCGTATATTCTTCTGTTTACGTCGTTCATTACGATAGGTGGCGCGTCTCAGTTTCTTTTTCCAGTACCAGTAACGCGATTTCCAGAGTTTCATCATATCAAAGGGCTCTTCTGTGCCCGCAGCAATACGAGCCTGCTTTTCAGTCCAGATAGGTAGCAGGTCGTCAGAGAGATGAGTGATGGGTTCCCAACTTGCTTCATAGAGCCCGTATCCATGCCACTTAAGAAGGTAAAGATCTTGGCCATCTTCAACCTTGTGGGCGAGAATAGTTTCGACTTGATACTCGGCATCTTCGTTCTGTTCATCCTCAACTGTAGTGTCCGAGGCATAGCCTTCCTGAGCCAACTCATCCTCGCTGGAGTCTGACATGACGATTCTGCGTTTTGAGATGTGTTAGTTTTATGGATGAACTAAAGCGACCAAACGAGGTGTTTTACAGCCTAATTAGAATGAAAATACCTCGCAGCTAAAATTCAGTAGCTTCTACAATGACGCAGTGCCGAGAAGAAAAGGCCGCGGGTTTTCGGCATAAACAACAAAGAATGAGATATCGACAACAAGGGCAATTCAAAAGACCGCAAAACTGTCAATAATTGCTCCCGGGGCGTTGCTAATAGAGATAGGAGGTTGTGAGCGTACTTTTGGTAATCGGGATTTTCAAGCAATGCGCGAAGGTAACAGTCACGTCGACCTAGTATTTAGGGGAAGTTGAAAATGGAGTCTTTATAATATCACGACACCGATCGGTATAAGAACAAGCATTGAAGTTGGCAATTCTTCCTATTTCTTTAGTGCCGCAATAGCATTTCTGACTGGCTGTTTGGCTTGATGTATGCACCTATATTATCTTGAAAATTCATTGCTGAGATTGGCCGAACACCTAAAGAAAAACAAAAGAGTGCCATAAGTATCCACACGTGAATAAAGTCTTCTGAAAGGGTTAGACTTTATTTAGGGTTCCCTTGACAATATGTAGCCCTTTGGATGTTCTAGAGCTAAAAACCTTGCTAGGTTGTGTTCGGAGCGCTCGTTCGTTATGGAGAAGTGTTATTCCATGACAGCAACTACATGGAGGAAAAGAAAAGAGGAATATACAAGTGTATAACTATGTAACTATATATATGTAGTTATTTAAACGTACGCATTATATCGGCGGACTAAATAATGATGGCCCCAGATTCACTGTGCCATGTGATTCTGAAACACCATATGCACGAGAATGGAAAGTTAATTCTTGTCCGCATACATGAAGCAATCGCACAAGTACAATAGCGGGCGTTTTATTTGCATCTTTGGATAATGCTATACCTTACTGCTACTAAACGGTGTTGATGGCCCTGGATGTTTACGATGAGCACGCAAGATGTCTATCCGGAACTTGGCTTGGAGCTAATCTTATTCTAGGAATGGAGCTAAACCTGTCGTGAAAGCAATAGCAATGAAAAACAGTCCATTGATTAGGGGTAGTAAAAAAGAGAGTCCCCCCTTTGGCTATTCTAGTGTTTAGAAATGGAGGAGGGGCGTCTAGAGTCTGTCAAACCTGTGCGTCCACCGGCTCCTTACTCGAACTACCCCTCCAAATGACCTGCAGATTTTCGCAGCCATCAATCTGGCTGCCTAAGAGAAGACTATAGTAGAGCCCATATAGAAGTAGCCACAGCAGTACAAGTAGATGGATAGTAGTAAATGGAGCCAGATGAGCTGTAGTACCAGCTATACCAACTACAGCGCTAACTATAGCATTAACCAAGCACTAACTATAGCAGTAGTGCTCTGAGTCCGAACGGAGCAATAGCGAGCCGGCCCACCTGAAGCTATTGGCTTCCTTGTTTGGCTGCCACTGCCGCTTCTGGCGCTGTCTCGATTGAGATCCTATCCATCCTGTACTGTCCTATCCTTCCACCTTATCCCTCTTTGATTTGATTTGCTCTGCTCTACTTTCTTTCCCTCTGCTTTGCCTTCTTTGCCCTTCTGCCTCCGCCAAGGAATACACTAGTGAATAACAACCAAGCCAGCGACTTGCATCTGAATCTGAACTTCTACATCATCTCATCCTCCCAATCTATCTTTTTTCTCGACCTCCAATCAACCTCATCTACACCCTTTAACTTCAACACCGCCGATCTTTTATCGTCACTGTCTTGCACCACATCGACTTAGTCCAATTATCCTTCTGCGCCAGCTTTTTTACACATTTACCCCCTTTATACTTTTTCTTGTTACGATCTATTTCTACAGCCTATCACCATGGCTAACGACGAGTATGATGTACGTGGCGCTGCTTGATGCTTGATGCATCTATCTACCTATCTCTCCCTTTTTCTCCCTCTTTATACCTCTGGCTGCTTCTGCTGCCGCTGCACTATATCCAGCAAAAGACCGATTGACCGACTGACTGGCTGTCTGGCTGGCTAGCTGGCTTGGCCGCTCGGCCTGGTTAACCTGTCTACCTAATTGTCCGTCCAGTCGTCTATTTAGACGGGCGGCCGACGCCTTACCGTGATACTTGTAGAGGCGAATTTATCGTTTTCAGATCTTGTGCTAACATCTTGATGTGTTTCGCTTTGACAGTTCCTATTCAAAGGTAGAGACCCCCTCCCCTCGTCACTAGCTACGTCTAGTGTATCTCATCTACCCCTCGTTCTATATAGCTATATTCCCTGTCACTCTTTGTTATCTTTTTTTTTCCTCGACTACTCTTCCTTACCCCCGTCATCATGATAACGACAAGCATTAGTGAAGTCCCCTCTACACCGATACGATCCAAGTTTCTAACTTTGAGAACCCCGCCACAGTTGTCCTGATTGGAGACTCTGGTGTCGGAAAGTCCAACCTGTTGAGCAGATTCACTCGCAACGAGTTCAACCTTGATTCCAAGTCTACCATCGGTGTCGAGTTCGCCACGCGCTCCATCCAGGTCGATTCCAAGACAATCAAGGCCCAGATTTGGGATACCGCCGGCCAGGAGCGGTACCGTGCTATCACTTCCGCGTACTACCGTGGCGCCGTCGGAGCTCTTCTTGTGTACGATATCAGCAAGCACCAGACCTACGAAAACGTTACCCGGTGGCTCAAGGAGCTAAGAGACCATGCCGACGCCAACATCGTGATCATGCTTGTCGGAAACAAGAGCGATCTGCGGCACCTGAGAGCTGTGCCTACCGAAGAGGCCAAGGCTTTTGCTAGTCAGTCACGCCCTTCCCCACCCGCGAAAAATCCATCACCTGAACCGAAGTTGCGCTGCTACTGAACAACTCGGGAAAGGGATGTGCTGTCCATGGTTGATTTCCAAAGGGAGTCGCAAATGCCATCTCAACCAATGATCAGTCCGTTAACCTCGAATTATCTGTTTTTAGGCGAGAACCATCTTTCATTCATCGAAACTTCTGCCCTCGATGCCAGCAACGTTGAACTTGCTTTCCAGAACATCCTGACTGGTAGGTCTACCTCATTACTTTTACCTAGAGTCTAAAACCATTCACTAACGCAGTACTCTTCACCCCCCTTGCAGAGATCTACCGTATTGTGTCCAGCAAAGCTTTGGACAGCGGCGACGGTGCGCAGGCGACTATCGGTGCTGGCACCAACATCTCGCTGAGTAAGCCTGCCGACGACGCTACTGCCAAGAGTGGTTGCTGCTAATTTAATCTTGATGTGTGCTATGCTTTGATACGCTATTCCATGAGTCTTCGGGCATCGACTCTGCTGTTTTTATTTCTTTTCATAAATTGACCAGACCCGTGGGAGGTGCTGTTGTTATCGATGTATAGGATGATCTCGCCTCATGACTTTTCTTTTTGATTTTTTTTTTCCATTTCTTTTCTGTGGCTGTGGACGGCGAAGTCTCGAAGGCGGAAGAATAGGAAAAGGGTTGGACAATAGAGGCAGGTGGAAGGAAGTAATATATGAGGCCGAGAATGTCGAAAAGAGAGCGGCAGATATACAGAAAGGAAGACTGGCTAAGCAAAGTTACGTCGAGTTCGTGCCCATGGACCAAGTGTTTATTCTTTTCTACTTTTCAAGTTGTTATTTTTACGGATATCTTTGTTTTCCTCATTGTAATTCTGTCCATTGTTAGCTATCATGTTACTTGTCTCTCGCAACATCAAAATATCATCAACTTGTTGATTTGAACTATGTGAATAGTATTCATCTTATATAGTCTTTGAATTCATCCTCTGCTTCTAATGTATATCATGAATACATATATGGGATATGAACGAGATTAACTTTCCTGCCTATAGTTATCTTGTTAGATTATCGGCTTGCTAATATAGAATAAATTATATATACAAACTACATGGACGTAAGGTTTTGCAAACAATCGAGCTAAAGGTTTAGTTTAAGAATGGGGTGATTTTGTGCTACAAGGATGCCCCGAGGCGTTGAAGCATGACGAAACAGACCCGGAACATTATCAGTATTCTGAAGATAAGTTATAGTGACATGTCATCTACTCTATCTACACATCTTACACAACGGAAAACTAGAACTTCAAAATAAACAAGAAGTCCTAAAAAAAGCACAACAATATATAATGAGCTAACCCAGGTATATAACTACGTATATGTGCTTAAATCCTACTAGTATGGGCTAACACGGAATTTTTCATGTGATATACGTAAGATGGTAAGATGATGAGCAGTCTTTGCACTTGTTAAGCATCGTTGTTTATGAACATATTGGCACAGTAGCTGGAAGTTCGCATAAACTGGGTAGGGTTGTAGGTTGACAATAACTATTCATATAGCACATGATTTGACAATCATGGAAGCATTTTAAATCATGCTCACTTCTTCAATCTTAAATTAAAGCCGTGCCACGGAACAATAGTGAGTAGTTGAAAAGCCTGATGCCTACACACGCATATACAGACGACCGAGATTTCTCATGTATCTTCATGTTTATGTCAGCAGAATTTTATTTGATAATTATATAAATTTGGTCCAATCCACATGATGACAGATAATGACATTCATCCTGTTATACTCTTTCACAATGTAGCGTAGTGTTATTAAATACTTGTCAATACATCTGTAATGGTGTTTTGTTAACTAGCCTTGGATAAGATAGAGACTGAAGACTTGCGGCTGACGCTTTGAAAAATTCTTTCTTACTGATGGCTCGTTGCTTTCTTTGCAAGAAGAATCAGGCACAGTTTAGCTGGTTGAATTTTCAAAACTAGAGAAAAACAGCTTTCCTTTACTGACTCTTCTTGAATCCCGAAGCAATGCCTTTTCCAAAGTTTGTCAAATCATCTTGCTGTCCACCCTCGGAACTATAAGCCTGATAGGCACTCTTAGCAACGTTGCCAAGCTCGGAATAATCAGCTTTGCCACCAGAGGCCTGGTTCTTCTCGAAATCGTTGTAGGCTTTGGAGGCTTGAGAACCAACTGCTTCCCACTTTGACTGGGACGCAGCTGAAGCTCCAGAAGAGGAGTTGGTGGCTTCAGTGTTGGTGGTGGCTTGGCCTTCAGATGTGTTCTCGGCCGTCTTTTGGGTGTTCTTGTCGGAGTGGCTTTCGGCGAACTTGCCGGCAGCGGAAGCGAGAGATCCGAAGTTCATGATGAAAGATAGAAAGGGATGAGTAATGATCAAGATAGATATTGGCGTTAATGTGAAATAGGAATTGAAAGTGGTGGTGGACTAAAAATAGTAAAGTAAAGAGCTCGTCGACAACCTTCGAACTCTTTATACTTGGAAACCAGCACTCCGGATATGGCTTGCCGCCACCATCTCTTATCAGACCCCCGCTTCAAAGAAGTGGCATTCACCACCAATCATATATGTGCTCGCATACCCGAGATGGCGACATATGGATGAGGCGTTAAGTATAAGTGTGTGATGTGAAATCTAACTCTGAACTAGACCTCATCAAGGAAGAATCCCGAGTTTCCGTGTTTCAACCAGCTGCTCTGTCTCTATCTCATATCATGAAGTTGAAGGATGTCTATCAAAATTGTTCCTCGGTCAATATGCATCAGGAAATCATACCATTAGAGTTATAGTCATCACTTTAACAGGAATTAAGGCTCGTCATCTACGTCATGACACCCTCACGCCTTTTGTCACAAGAATTCTAACACTAGCTTAACTTATGGGAATGATAGGTCTAAGATACAAACCGGCCACTAAGTTATCGAAATTTCTAATTTCGGACATCAAATAGCATCTTGGTACAATCAAGGTATTGAGGAAAAGAATGACATACCTAGATATGTGATATAAACAAGACAAAGCAATGATCCTAAAATTTGCAGCCTCCCTAAGTATAGTGAATAATGATGTAGGAAAGAATGAAAGTAACAAAATATCGAATCGGATGCTCGAAGAAATGCCAATAGATGTAAAAGATGAATAGAGTAAACAAAGGAAAATTCAACATGCAAAATATATGAGCCCCCATGATACATTTTATGGCTTATCTTAGGTAACCACCAAGATCAAGAATGACGTTGATAGTCGTTGAGACCGCCCAGAGAATAATGAGTCCCCAGCCAATCTTACGGGTCATCACCCATTTATTGACAGGAACAACAATAAGAAGTGCAACTAGCGTAATTAGTAGTGCTATTGTTGAAATCAAGAGCGCGCCGCCAACTTCAACCTTGAACGGCTTGTAGTGGATCGGCTTCGACGGGTCGTGTTGGTGCTTGTGGTGGGCTCTACGGTACATCATCATGACACCGCCAACACCGATACCTAGAAGGATGTTCAACATGGGGCCTCCAAAACAGGCGGCACTATTATCAATTGTTAGCAATTTTGTTCGTTTGTCTAGAATTTGATAGCATGGGATAAGCGTAAGGACTTACAGAGCCATGACAGGATATCCGAGGCGAGCAACCGTTATATCAGCCACAAGATCACCCAGACTGTTTCCCGCGGCGAAAATAGTTAGACCAAGTAGAGCTTCGGATATGTCAAAGATGACACCGATTGCCTTCAATACACCGACAACCTCACCAGCAATCGTCGAGATCCAAGCAATACTGACCAGGAATCCAAGGAAGCAAAGTAGTGTATGATACTTCGGGCGTACATCATGTTCAGTCGTCATTAAAAAGACGCCAAAGATTAACAGTGAAAACAACAAGCCTGATAGCAAGTAATGCTTTAGACTATTGATTGGATCATCTAGATCCTCTATCATGTTCACCCAGACGACACATATAAAGAAAGCCGGACCGGTGAAGATCTGCAGTCCCACAAGCCAACGTGACCAACCCATTTCCATCTCCGCCTGTGTCTCTGTGATTTTTGCAGACAAAGCTTCATGATCTACTGGCGCGGCTATACGCATCTCTGACCGCGTGTTAGTCGGCGAGTCAATGGCGATAAGCACTGGCGTTGAGACTTGGGGTGACGCCATGGCGGACGAACCGCGGCGAGCCCGGCTTTTACTATAGCGCCGGTAACGCTGCCATTCGTTTTCACCAGTTGGCGGGTTGATTAGGCTTGGAGATGGTGGGGGGATGTTGGTGGGGATTGGTACAGGCGGCTGAGCTGGAGTGGTGTTGGACATGCTGTATATGGACACATCGGTGGCGTCGTCAATAACTTCACCGTCAACGACTGGCAGTGTAAGTACTAGAAGCAGAATGGTGGGTGCTGTGGTGATGCTGACAAATCTATCCCAGTAGCCCTTACTGCCCCAATTCTGGAGAGCGGGGAACAAGGTACAATACAGCGAGTTTGGCGATGGGATATACTTCGGCCACCATGTCGGCACTACATCCTCAGAGTCTGTCTCGGAATCTGCATCTTGGTCTTGATACTGCACAGTAATGGTTGGTAGAGGGATAGGATCTAGATTTGTGAAGCCTTGTTGTTCTTCGGGAATACTAGGCGATGCGTGCACTGGCGATGTGCTTAGACCGGGAAAGGGCGACAAGGGCGAGCTACTCTGAGACGGTACAGAGGCCTGGATAAGCGGGCTCGGAATGTGCAATTTAGGCAATGCAGAGGGGCTCATGGGCTTCTGTCGCGGGCTAGGAGATCTCGAGAATGACCCTTGCTGATGTTGGAAGGTTGGAGGTGGTGCTAGGTTTCCATCCAGCTTGAAAGAGTGGAAAGACGATGCTGAGCTTGTTGCGCGTGAGTGATGCGAAGGGCGCTCAGGCGAAGACTGGCGAGTCATGGAAGCGCCAAGAACCTGGCGACTGAGGTCGTCTGACGACGATATTTGTGGAGGAGGCAAGATGACAGGAATATCATGGATGTTAAGATGGTCAAACGACGATAGAGCGCGGCGATGGGATATTAATGGTCTACCTGAGCTTGGCACATTTCCCGGACTGACAGAACGACTGTGCAATGGGCTGGGAGAGTAGAATCTATTTGATGGCACATTACTTCCATTGTTCAAGATACCCTCCAAGTCTGTAGCCGACCAGCATCGGGCATGTGAATGTGGTCTCCGGGTCGATGGAAGCGACAGTTTATGGGGGAAAGGTTCGAGTTCTTGTTTCACACGAGCGAGGTCAGATCGAAACTCAAGGGCGCCAACGAGACTTGGTCTGATGGAGGTGAGCCCAGTGTTACGTCTACGACCTGGGGTTCGAAGCACTCGCATGTTACTAGAGATCTCGGCGGCTACCAGGTTCTCAAACTCCTCGTCATCACTATTGGGCCGTAGTTGATGTCGTTGGCCATCAGTAACCACAGGAGTCGATGGGTTAGCATGGGGAGTTCCCGGCTGACGAGGACCAGGACTGTATACGGCAATAGAGGAGCCACAAGAACCGTTAGAACCATTAGAGCCTGTGTTATGAGGCATGTCTCTATATGGCTCAAAGTATCCAACATTTTGTTCCTCACGGTCAGTCTGTTTGATCTTAGCTCTTTGCGCAGCTTGACGTTTCTCGTACCAGTGCCAAGTAACAACAGTGATGACGTAAAAAATATAGTAGAAGATCATGGCCCAGCATTCCCAAAACAGAAGCTTTCCATCACATAGAAAATATGTGGTGAAAACAACAGCAACAATGAAAAAGCAAATATCGCGTACGAATGTCTTCTTGGTCACACGGAACTCTTGAACAAGTGCCATAGAGCCGGCGACTACTGCGGTGATGAATGAGGCAGCTCCGATTAGCTCACCGACTGCCATGGATGCGCTACCAGAGCCCATGGCCGCAAAAGTACTAAAGACATCAGGCGATCCGTTGCCAAAGGCCAAGAATGTCACGCCAGCCAGACTTTGACTTAGGCCCAAAATACTCGATATCGTTGCTAGATTTACACTAAAGAAGTCGCTGGCTGCAATACCAATCGTTGTGAATAGTAGGCCAAGCCATGACACAAGAATAGAAAATGATATAGGCTCGGCAAACGGCGACGAGCAGTAGTATAACTCCAGATAAGGTATCAGGCCCGAGTCCTCATCGTCGCAGTTGAGGCGCACAAAGTCACATTTATTGGTGGCTAAAATTACGTCGCGACACTCAACTTTGTCGGCGACAGAGCGCTCGAGGGCGCCGAGCACGACAGATTCTGTGCGGACAGGCACGACATAGCGTGTTGCAAACGACCAGCTAACTAGTAATACTAGAGTAGCTACAGAGGCCACAAAGGGCCGTATACTTGGTTGGTGCAGACGGCGGCTGGGCCGTAGACGCGAGCCGGATCGCGGGCCCGGGTGCAAAGACGGCATTACGGCGGATAAAAAGGCCGGAATATTAGTAAGAGTTGGTGTTCTCGGGTGTCAAACGGCGCTTCGGATGTCGATATAGGTCGCGCGAAAGCGGCAGCCGAGCAGACTCGAAGAAATCTCGTGACGAGACTCTTGATCGGTGATGAGGGTGATAGCAAGCGGCAAAGAGCATACCAACAATCTTGAGCAGTGGCGTTCTTTCTGCCAGTATAAGATAAGAAGATAGTGAAGCTAGAGCAAGACGTGGTGGTCTAGATTGTGTGTTTCGTATCGGTAGGTGATATCGCTGATTATAAATAAATGCGCAATCAAAGCTGCACAATGTGTAGCGTCGTAGCTATACTAAATAGGAAGTTCGATGGTCGCAGTAATGCGATCTATTATTGCAATAAATATTCACCACAGAAAGTTGACGGTTAAGCAACAGTGCAGTGCTAGTATTAATCAAAACAGTAATGGCGGTTGGCGGTAGTTAGAGCAGTAGAAAACCGGTAGAGCTGAAGACGGGCGATGACGACGATGATGGGTATGGTTATGGCTGCCGATTAGGAAGCATGACACGGATAAGACAATGGACGGCACACGGCATGCCACAGTAGCAAGGGCTAAAGACATAAGACACACACTATCTACTGTATATCTTTCTCTTTCTCTCGATCTCCAGTTAGCGACAATTCAAAAAACAGCAGGTACTACGATGATACTATGTAGCTTGTCTCGTCCCAGCGCATCATCAAAACTAGAAGCCCAAACAAGCCGCAAGAGGCATTGCCAAGTTCGATAAAGAGAAGGTTAGCGACAGTGCTTCAAGAGCTATGGACGCTCAGTTGCACTAGATGGATCCTGTTTCTGGGCGGCCTCAGGACAGTTGGTGGCGTTTGTTTCTGTGTAATGGCCTGTAGAATTGATTCGACAGTCCTATTTATGGCCTTGTTTCTATTGCTGCGAACACGGCCTAAAACAAAAGAACGAAACAGACTTAAAAATCGTGTTCAAGCAGGTACACACGTACTAGCTAGCTAGAAGCAGCAAGATTAGCTTTGCGCAAAAGGAGCCAAAAAGGAGCCCAAACGAATGGGTGACGTCGTCGTCAATCCTGGCTGTGCTGATAATGCTTGTAACAAAAAAGGGACCAGATCAAACTAGGGGCAAGTGTATGCCAACCCTGATGTGCGTTGTTTAGGGTTGGTACATCACGTGGACGGATCTGATGGAGAGATTTTGCTCACGAGTAGCCCCTGCTGATTGGCCAGTGCCCCACCTCTGGCTGTTTTAGCAGTAGGAGCTATATATGTAGATTCCCACTTTGGCCTAGCTTTGTTTACTTTGTGCCAGCGTCTAGGGTTCTTGGGTCTATGTTGATGTGGTGCACGCTGTGCAACGTACCAACGCAATGAAAAGATGTCCCGGCAAAATCGCAAGCATCGGAACCGCCAGTACTGAAGCGTCTATCTTGTGAAGCTCTAGTCCAAGCTCAACAAACAATAGTTTTTGATTCACCCTCCCGAGCGAACTTTCGTCGCCTTGGTCTCAAGAAGCGGTTTAGCCTTTCAAACGCCGCATCTCCTTTTGGTCCGCCGCCCAGCAACCACCCGACACAGAATTCGCCGCCTTCTTTCCGCTTTCGACAGCTCAATAGCCCGTTCGTCGTCCAGTTGCCTCATATTACTGCCATCATGCCTCGTGTGGCCCAAAAAGCCCGGCCTGCGGGCTCACGGATGTCCACGGGGACTATGAACTCTCCCTTCAAGTCGTCAACCACTATGAAGTACGCCCTTCTCATTTCATCCTGTGTCTCTCTTGATCTCTCTGTATCGTAATATACCAGAAACTCACGCTATATATACTCTATTCCCATAGAATCCCTCTGAACGACGACGCCTCCGAGAAAGCCCGTCGTATGCACAACCGCCAGGCAGCCCACGAAGCCCAGATCAACGAGCTCAAGCGTGCTGCAACTGCGACGCCGCGCAAGAATCGCCGCTTGACTGACTTTGATAATGGTGCCCCAACCACGCCAGCCGGACGGGGCAACCGCCGCGGCGATATGGACGATGACGATGAAGACGACGACAGTAGTATCGTGGTGGGAGGCTCAGCGGTGACGCCTATGAAGCGTGTGCCGATCCTCGCCAATTTCGAAGAGTGGATGAAGATGGCCACTGACAACAAGATCAATGCCGCCAATTCGTGGAACTTTGCCCTAATTGACTACTTCCATGACATGTCGCTGCTCAAGGAGGGCGATGGTGTCAACTTCCAGAAAGCCAGTTGTACGCTCGACGGCTGTGTCAAGATCTACACTAGTAGAATCGACAGTGTCGCCACCGAAACCGGAAAACTCCTTAGTGGTCTAGCGGATAGCAACAATAAAAAAAAAGATCGTGATGAAGGTGCCGAGGATGCTGAAAGCGAAGATGAAGAAGTCGACGAAGATGGAAATGTCAAGAAGAAGCCGAAGCGTAAGGTACGTTTCAGTTGCATGCTAATCCAATCCGGCCTCTTAATTGAACCCTTAGCGAGCCCTCAACCTTTTAAGACATGTGCTAACAAATCTTGACTATCTTTTAGGTCAGATCTGAAGCCACTCTTGCGCCATCCTTTGCATCATTACAGCTCAAGAAACTTGAGCTCGAATTCGCCGTTGATCCGCTATTCAAAAAAGCCTCTGCCGATTTTGACGAGGGCGGTGCTAAGGGTTTACTTCTCAACCATCTTATGATCGACTCTCGTGGTCGCATTGTATTTGACAGTAGCGATGATACTGGTGATGCCACTCAAAGCTCCAGACAAGAAGACACTAGCTCTGCCGATCTCGAAGATGGGGGCGATCTATCTCGTATTGACGAACAGGAGAATGAAGAAGATGATGCGCTGCCTGGTGCAGATGTAGATCTAGCTTCTTTGCGTTCGCGATTCTTCCCCGATCTCAATATCCTCGACGAACTTGATGTTTGTCCTTCATTAAAAACATTCGATCTTGGTGATCCATCCGGGTCACTAGATATTCCATTCTTACGTGCCCCCGAAGACTGGAAGAGTGAGGATAAGAGTTTCCTAGGAAACAAGTCTGGTATGATGATCGATGACGACAATGTTGGTGGATTTGATGATGATCTTAACTTAGGCGGCTTTGACCTTGATGGTGATGTCGCCTTTGGTGAAGGTGGTGAAGCTTGGGCCCGTGAAGCTGCCCTTGAGCCTCAGATGCGCGTCTTCAGCGCAAATCTTGAAGACGGTGGTGATGACGCCCATCTCATTGATGATCCCAACGGTGATTATGTTGTCACCATGGGCCATCCACAAATAAACGATAAATTGCACGACGATATTCTAGGATACTTTGATCAGGCTTTACAAAAGAATTGGACTAGCGCTGAACACTGGAGAATCCGCAAAATCAAAGATGTCAACAAGCCTGCAGGTCCTGCGCGAGTACGAAAGGAGAAGGAAGCTTTTTGTATTGATTTCGATCTACCGCTAGAAGCTAGTCTTGCCGAGACTCTCTACACACCAGCTTCTTCAAACACAGCTATCTCTATGCCCAAGAAGGACTGGAAGGCCAAGAACCGCAATCTTCTTCCCGATGATAAACATTTTAGCTCTAAAGAGCTACTCAGTCTTTTCTTAAAGCCTAGGGCTCGCATGGGCCGTCGGAGAGCTGTTGGTTTTGGTCCTCTTCTTGGTGGTTCAGGTGGAAATGCCGAAGATAACATTCACGAGAGTGAAATGAACGAGGCGTTCTGGGCGTCCAGAAAGCAACCAAATGCCGGACAAGACGACGATATCGCACCACAAGGTGATTACGACGCAAATTTCTTCCAGGACGACATGCCATTTGCTGGAGGATTTGATGACGACGATGACGATCAGTTCGCTGATGCCCGCGACCATTTCTCTCCTAGTGAGGATGCCCCAGCTATGATGGGAGATGGCGGTGGCATGACACAAATGATGGGTGGCGACACGGTCATGAACCCTACGGGAGACTTTGGCATGACGCTCGTAACACAAACGAGACGCATTCGGCCTGAATATTTGCAATACGCACGTGTTGCTAAGAAGGTTGATGTCCGTCGACTCAAGGAAGAACTATGGAATACAATCGGCTTTGACGATGAAGACGAACGTCCAGACACACCCACACCATTAGAGCCCAAGTCACGCAACCTAGACGACACACCCAAGCAGCCCAAGGAAGACCCTACGCTCAAGTTCACGGAAGTCATGAACGATCTTCAGATGGTATATCCCAAGGCTGCCATGGACGATATCTCAACCAGTTATTGTTTCATTTGTCTGCTGCATTTAGCCAACGAACGTGGGTTGGTGATTGAGAAATCTGAAGATTTACTAGAGTTGAATATCCGAAAAGATTGGACTGCGGAGATATTGGATGAATAACGGGTGGATATCACATAGAGATACGGTTCGATTTGTAACTAGCTGTAATTAATGAAGAAACACTGTGAAACCCAAAGCTCGACCCTATGTAAGACATGTGTAGTCTATGATTTTGTGAGTGCAACAGATTGATCCAGTTTCAGTCTCACTATAACCCTTATTTTTCGCTATCATGGCGGGGTTGTTCCTGGGTTAAGTAGCCTTGCCTTCGCTTTAGTCACTGTCTTGATTAATTTTTCGTCGAAATCAATAAAGAGCTTTCTACACACCGACACGATATAGAACTTATACTCTGACTCTTGCCGAATTTGACAACTGATATTTCTATTTCGAACATTCCAGGAAACAAAATGAGCGACAATAAAGGAGAAGAAAAGCTTTCAGAAGTGGATCTTGCACAGGTATGTTCAAAGACGTTATCAATAATATCGAGAATGCAAAAAGAAGTAGAATTTATCGTGTACTGTGACTAATTATCCAATCAATTAGGCATACCGTGACCTCCTCAAGTAAGTTTAATTTCCTCTCTATATCAACCATCACATTCTTTCATTTCTGGGGGTTTTTTTTTCTTCTCCAAACACGACAAAAAACCCACGAATATCAGGACCCTAATCGAGATGGGTTATTGTGTTACCTTGAACAACATGAAAAAGTCGCGTATAAGATTGGGGAAAAAAGCTCCAAAAGACCAAAACGAGGCATCCATCCAACAACGATGAATCGTGGGAAAAAGCAAATTTGAAAAATAAGTGTTCTGTCGAATGGGAAACTTTACATACTTTTATTTCTTTTGGCGTTTGACCGCCATTCATTTTCATTTGATTCAATGAAGATGGCTTTTTTTAACATTTTTTCCCCAACTTCCCAGTTCAAGTGAACTCGGAAATGAAAGTTAGGCAAACGATAAAATCTCAAGATATATATATACATTTTACACAGAAAGTCTATAAAGCTGTTCACCAAAACCTCGGTTATGTGAAAGAGCTCCCTGCGGCTCTAAACAGAAACATTTCTCATCTCTTGTCCATTATCACACCAGAGAGAAGCTATCTATAGCTTGGTTCTTGGTTCCCGTTGGTCTCGTTTTACAGTCCCTTACTTGACCAACAGATCGCCCAATCCTCACCTTATCTTGCCTTTCCATCACAATTTACCCTTTATCTTGTGTTTCCCACTACACCTGATGTCATTCCCTAACTCTTCGATACTAACGATCAACGTGCCACTCACTAGAGCTGAACAAACTGCTACATCTATGGAAAGTAACCTAGCAAGCTTGGAAAAGACACTAGATTCGTTAATGACGTCATTTGAAGGTGTTTCGCCCGGCATTATCGAACGCCAGGCAGAGTATAAAAAGAAAAAGGAGGAAGAAGCGGCTTCCACTGCCGCCTCCAGCTCAGCTAAAGAAGCTACCAATAAATAGACGAGTTGTTGGCATTCACATTGAAAACATATGTGTTATATTATCATAAATTTATTAAAATGCAACTGTTGTTTCGTAAAATGTGCTGATTCCATTAAAATGGAATTATCTGTGTAGAGTGTACAATGAAGTATCAAAAAGAAAGAAAAATTAGAAGTTCTCGGGCAGGGCAATACCATCAAAGCCCCAAATAATCAAAACACCGACGGGATAAGAATAAATCTTATACTATGCTTGACAAGATAAACAGCCAACTCTTCGTATTCTTAATTTCTTATAGATCCACGGTTCTATAAGAAATAGAGACCTCACAGTCAATATCTCCACGGGCTAACTGTCCATTCAAATCCACCATACTATCTTCCCACGTAGTACCAACGGCGCCACCAAAGTGGCGGGAAGAATTGACAGTGGTTACCATAGCCCGTTTACGAGACAACTGGCTTTTCTGAGTTGGTTGCTCACACGTCGAGTCTGACACAGGTTGGCGTTGCTTGGCGCGTTGTTCAGCTTGTATAGCGAGTCGAATTAGATATTGGGCGATGGAGAGAGATGCAAGAGAGTTTGTTGAAGCCGTGGGAGGACCGCTGAGAGAGTTGCTGGAAGAAGATGAGGAGCAGAAGATATCATCGTTCATCTTGGTGGGACTAGGTGAAGATGGAGGTTCTTGGGAACTTGTCGAGGTTTCTTTCAAGGCGCTGGCATCAACGGGACAGGTGCAAATCTTTTTGCCCTTGCCAAGTACAAATTGAGAACACATGTTGACTGTAGAGATGAAGATGGAGAAGCTATTAAGTAAGAGTATAGAGTGTGTGGAAATATGTAGATGAGAGAAAGATGATGTAAGCAATGATATGGCCTTGGTAGAGTGAATGGAGAGAAGAAAGAAAAGAATGAGAAGGTGTTCTAAACGTATGTAGTTATATATATGTGGAATAGAGACAGTTCAAGGTGATTAAGTGTAGAGAAAGGCTTGACACCAAATAGCCCAACGAACTGACCCGTTAGATAACCGAACGTGAAAAGCCATGGAAAACAGACAAAGGAAAGAGGAAGTCGGTAGTGTGGATTTCAGTGTAAACAAGCCGTGCCTGATATGTAGATAGAAAATGGCTATTTGTTGCCCATGTATCTTCCAGTTTCTAGAAATCCGATGGGATTCTCTTGCTTGTCTCTGATCAGTAGCGCACAGTGGTATTCAAACATGGGATATAATGTGCTCAAACAATAGATGCGTATGATAAAAAGAACAGGAATAAAGAAGTTAAATGCTGTGTTTCGATGGGTTCAGATGCGTCAGTAGAACAAGTCATAGAAGGTTCTTTAGTAGACAAAGGAAAGGTGTCAATGGCTTTATTTGAAAGTCGATGACAAAACTATCATCCTCTCCAGCTGCTTGGATATATTCACAGGTTATTTATTTTCTTGTCTCACTAAACTATGCCTTCGATAGCAGAAAGGTCTTGGACCAAAGGCACTTTCCAGAGTTTAGAGGCAAAACCTGTCTTGTCATCAAGTAAAATAATAACGTACAGAGGAACCGTGTCTAGGGAACTTTGTATGAAGTAAGTAGGCTAAGGGAGAAAAGACAGAGTAAAGAAATCTATTGAGTTCACGTCTAAGCCAATCTGACAATCCACTTAGTTGTTGAGAAAGCAAGAACAAAGAAAAGTTGAGACAAATATCATATTAATTATGTGAAATGTAAAGACCAACAGTTTTCAATGTGATGCGAAAGAATGTACGCTAAATTTTAGCAGCTTAGTACAACTTAGCCGGACCAACGCTTTGAGATCGGCGCCCATATAGGACTAAAAGAAAGAAAACAATCATATCACGATGTCAAAACTTAGTTTAAAAAGAGATTATAAAGAGAGAGAGAATAATAATGTGATAAAATATACCAGACTGTGGGATATCCATTTGTAAGCAGGATAAGCCACTCATCAACGATATTTTCTCTTAGCAGAAGCCTTGCTATCTCATCTAGAAAAGCAGGAAAAAAAAGGTAGGGATACGTCTTCTAAAATCAGCTTGTTCAGCTTGTCTTGATATAATGCAGGTAGATATACTCGAATAATTCCCTTGTTTCTTGAAAAAAAATTTTTAAAGGGATATCTTGCTGTGGCAAGCCCGCGTGATATTCGTGCTTTGGAAACTAATAAATCACATATACTGTGCCCATTTTCCCTCTTCCATCACTTTCATGTTTTTTTTTTTTGAACTAAAGGGATCGAGTATGATGTATTTCTTGTTTATCCGGTTATCTATTTTCAACTACTAATTTACTAGTTTTTACCCTAGTCACTTTTTGATTTACTCGAGTTCCAACTATGTCCAGAAAAGCGCTTCATAGTCACTAAGCCCTACATTAGTCCAGATATCAGTTCAAAATAAATGATACTCAAAATGCAATACAACCAAAAATCGAAGAAAATGCAAGAGCTGACTTTTTAGAATGAAAAACACAAAGTACGGGACATTCTTATACTAACCATAAACAGTAACTTTTAGTTATAACGAAATCTCCGTTCCCTTCGCTACCCATTGTTAGGAAAAATATGTTTACGTAGTTAGTCAAGCCAAAGGAATAAAATAAAAAAACAAGTTTTAGTTGTATAATATTTCCGATGAAGTTATGACCTCTACGAATAAAGATAAGATGTACAAAGATAATAGTTCTTTTCCTGAGGCTTATATCGTCCTCGTTGAAGTAGCTCAAGGCCTGGTATCGAGATAGTGTTTTCATTCTATTTTCTCTTTTCTTTACAAATAAGAAGCTTAATTAATATCTTCATAGCTCATAAAATAAATGAATCAAAAAAAAAAAGCTTAGTCATATATCTGTCCTTAGAGTTCCTTTTTTGACACTCTTGCGTATCACAGCCCAACCGGGTTTCTTCCCCTCCCAACACACTCCATATTCATCCGGCCTTGTTCTTGCCTCTCTTTCAAAATACACACTATTGTTACTCTAAACTTTCCATCACCAATATTTGTCGTCCAGTCATTCTCTCTCGGTTATTTTCTTTAGTTTCTGCATTATATGCTGTCTCGTATAGTTGTTTCTATCTGGCTAAAGGCCTAGGCCGGTCCCGGACTTCTCAGTCTTTCATCCTCTTTTCTTTTTTTTCTTTTATTTAATCCTTTTCTTTTTGTGTATGATTTCGTTAGCATGATGTATCGATGACAGATTTTTTGTTATTCATAAAACAACAACTAACTTTTAGTTTATTCTTCGATGACGATAATTTCTCCAATGACATTAATGAAATCGATTACTAAGTCCTTGCCACCTTTCCTCTTGTCTTATTGTTCTACTTCCTTCGTGTTTTATGCTTAGAACCCCAGCTTAATGCAAGCACTTCCCAGTCAGTAAATGAAGATGCTAATGTAAGTACATCTACTTTGAGAACCACGAGATACCCAAAGATAAAAACAAGCATATAAAATCTTTAAACTCAGTTACGCTTATATAGCATTGAAGAATAAGATTGCAATACATATATTCTGAAGCTTTTTTTTTTCACCATCACTCATCCATTTGATTTTCTCTGTTGGCCTAACTGTCGAGTGTGTCCTGATATGTGACTTGAGAAATTAAACTAACTTCTCTCTTCTGTATGAATGTATATACGTATGTATATGCATAAATCATACATACATGATTGATAAATAATGAAACACTTGGATCCTGAGATCCTGATGGGTCAGTCAAGGACCCCTACTTCTTTTCGATATCTACAATTTCTACAGTCTTTACTCTAGTATCCAACTAACCGCTCTCTATCTGTGACTATGTTCTTTTGCATTCTATTTGTTGCTACTTCTTAATCTTCAGTACGAAACTAACAATCACAACTGTACTATCTTTATCAAAGTTTCAGAGTTGATTGCAAGGTCTAACTGTCACCAAGATATGGTTACATCATGCTTTCTAGAATTTACCAGTTCTTGATATTGGACTTCGACTTCAACTGTAACAGATCAAGAAAGAAATTAGCTCCGCTATCTGAGTGAGCAAATCTAACTAGTAGTGAGATCAATAATTAGCAAAAAATTATATACAAAGTAAACTAGTTAGTTACAGCAATGTGCACACTACTTAAAGTCGTAAAGTAACCTTTTCAACATGTTTCCAGTCTCTGCTACTCTATACTTTCTAAATGCAGGTCCTGACTTTTTAACATATGTAGCTACATACCTGTATCTATGTATTTTTATCTTTTGCTATACCTCTATCGTGGACTTGACGTTCCTCTTTTATTACTCTTGGCTATACTGATTACGAATATTGGCGTTGGCTAGAATAAGCTCTTTTGTCCTTCTCACTGTCTCTACAACTCTGCAGTCTGTAGTGAAGTGATGAACATACAACTAGATGATAGTCAAACATATCAAGCACTATCACATCGTGTTCAAAGTAATGAATTATGCCTACATCACACCCGACTCCCCATGAGACAAGTACAACGAAAGATAGTCAGAAAAATAGAGTGAGAGACTCTCAAAAAATGACAGTAAAAATGTAAAAAGTGATAACTAAACGTTGTGACTTCAGTGAATTAAGAATTATTTTTGGGGCTTTACAATCCATCTATCCGAAAACCTGATAAATAAAAATGGGAAAAGAAGCAGCAATAGTCAAAATCCCATTATCGACACCCAATTCAAATTTCTCTCTATATCTGTATATCCACTTTTCTCTTTCTCTTTCTCTTTCTCTTTCCGCCTCTTTTCACTTTGTTTGAGGGGTAAAACAATGATTCAAATATTAGCTTGAAGATTATTCGGGCTTTAGGATCCTATTTGTGACAAAATGGTCTTATCATCAATGAGTGCTACTGTGATTGACGTTGAATTCTCATGACGTTATATGAGAACCCTAACCATAGTTGCTTATATTATATTCCCCGCTCATCAAGATCAACGTCATCCATAGACCCTAAAAATTACTTATGAAAGATAAATATTTTGTATACTGAACCTTCCTCAATCTGTTGAGTGATTTTCAGGTCTTATTTTTTTTACATGTAGAAAAATTTACCGTCCCTCCTTTGATCTTTCTAGTCCTTTCTCTCTTCCTCCCTCTCTTCCATCTTGAATCAAAGCCCCCCTCTATTGATTTTGATATCCACGCATCTTCCGATCATTTACAGAGATGTTACTACATAGTACGCTAATTGGCCCTTCCTTTCCTGTTTTCTTAAGTTTCCCAGAGTTGATTTGACAGGCTCTGATGTTTAATCCTACCATAGCTACAATGATGACCCAATACGACCTTTCATCATCTAGTCTTTTTATTTTTTTATATTTTTACCCCATCCATCCACCTCATCCATTATCGATTCGTAATTCCGTTCGTTTCCTTCAGGCTTTGACCTCTTTCTCGTCCGGTCCGGTAAGTTTGATGCGATTGTTGAAGAATACTCTATTAAGAACGGAAAATGAAAGTGCTGTAACATTACATGATATAAATTTCCTTGGTCAATTTATTGTAACTGGTAGGTTGAAAACGTTAGTTATTGTCTCTTACTAAAATTTAGTTTTGAGAACAATGGGCTTAGATGAGAAGGTTTCCTGTATAGTCTGATATGATGGTAATTTATCCGCATTGGGACATCTTTCTATCTTCATTTTTACATTGTCTGACTGTTTAAAACTGTGATGATATCAAAGATTTTGTGACATGGATGTTGACACCAATGCACAATGATGTTCTTCCTACTTTTGGCATCAAAATGAAGAAGTATAAAAGAGCAAAAGAGCAAAATCAGATCGGTGCCCAAGCCTGCTGTTTCCTTAGCTAGATAAAGTCTATATGGATAAGGCGTCTTGAGCTTGGCATTTACAATGCCGTGATCTGTCTGAGTGCCTTACGAAGAAACAAGTCAGTACAACCCCTCTCCCAGCCCATCCCATCTCTAATTTCAAGTTGTGTGTATGTGTGTGTGTACATACATGTCTACATGTCATATCTGCCCGTTTTGCCCAAAAGGCACCTAAAAACACTACACTGTCGCGCATTGTATTCTGGCCAATCAAGTGTGCTTATCACATGTGATTGACTATTTTGCCGCCTTGCTACTCTGGTAGCTTAGCTTCAATGGCATCGCTAAAAGAAAAGAGCAAGCATGATGAATGGGAATAACTCACGAAAAACCATGTTGATTGTATGCATATACTTCTTGTGAACTTGGTTCGGAGTTATCACGAGCTAACTCATTATCACTACTGCAACGTGATACCTACGGCTATTATAGACGGACCAGAAAAATAGTCGTAATTCGGACACGCATGTACAATACGGAAGAGTACGGCATTTTGTCAGACAAAAGGTAGATAAGACGAACGATAGAGAGAATATATAAATCAAGAAATGAGTAGAGAAATAAGAGTGAAAACAAATAGAAATTATGAAAAAAGCCAATTGCAGTGAGATATGTAGTGATAAAAAACGCCGTATCATACTGTAAAAATATCATAAGCACAGTGATAGACAAAACTATGCATAAAAAATAGAATAAAAAAGATCAAAAGAAAACAACAAGCCAAAGAACTAACAACCCGTGAGAGATCCCTCTCCCAATATTTCCCGCATAAATATAAGTCCTAAAGCACGAGAATCACGAAAAAAACAAGAAAGAAAGAAAGAAAGAAAGAAAAAAAAAGCGGACAATCCTAGAAGGAACATGAGAAAATGTAGAGTATAAGAAAAGTCAAATAATCATGATAAGCCAGCTAGGAGAAACTAGAGACTTTCATACGACTAGACTCGTTTTGTAAGGAATAATGTGTGTATGTATGTGGCTGTAGATGAAGGGCATAAAAAGAAAAAAAAAAGTCATGGAGAAAAGAAAAGATATAGAGAACAAAATACGACATCACCAGCCGTAAAATTTAAACCCGGCTTGTAAGCGTTGGTGAGCAGCTGCAATTTATCAAGATTATGTGTCCGAAGCATGTGGTAGGCAGTTTTGTTTTTCTCTGTCTCTATATCGAATGGTCCATATCCATGTCCATTGGCTCTGGAGTAGTCTCGACTGGACGACTTTGTTTGGTCGGAGTGGCGGTGATCTTGGAGGACGATGGAGACGATTTTAATTCAACAGCGGCTGCCGGAGCTCTTCGTTGGCGGCTCTTATGACCAGGTGCCTTCTTGTGATGAGACAATGCTGATGGCTTTGATTTTGAGGAGATATTGCGGGCTGGCGACTGCTCATAGTGATCGCCGATCGGTAGATTCGAGCACGTACTGTAAGTCGAGACTGAGACTAGATCGGAGGTCAGACGAGAACGACTCGCTGCGTTGTGCTGGTAGCTATGCAATGAGTTGTGGTCCATGTTGTTTCCACTACTGGACTTGGCCTCGGCCTGGCGCGCAAGCTCGCGCTCGCGGTTCTTCTCGAGAAGTTCACATCCAAACGTGGCGACCTTCAGGATCGTCTGGATCAGGTGGTTCTGTTGCAGCGGCTTGGACAGGTACTCGTCCATCTGAGCCTGAATACACTTTTCACGATCACCCATCATAGCATGGGCGGTGAGCGCAATGATGGGCGTCCGGCGGTTGATTGTGCGTTCATACTCACGGATCTTGCCCGTGGCTTCGAAGCCACCCATGATAGGCATTTGCACATCCATGAGAATAACATCGAACTTCTTGCGCTTGACAGCCTCAACAGCCTCTTGGCCATTGCCAACTACGTGAACAACGTGATGGTATTTCTCCAAGATCTTGACCGCTAGTCGCTGATTGACTCTATTATCCTCAGCGAGTAGAATCTCGAATGACTTTGTGTTATCAGCAAGCGAAGGAGTTGCCCGGTTCTCCAGGGCAGGCACAATGGCATTCATGAGATCCATAGTGTTGCATGGAGTGGTCATGTATGAGGTGATACCAAGGTCCAAGCAGGACTTGAGATTCACGTGTACGACAGGAGCCAATAATACAATTGGTAGGTACTTGAAGTCATCTACCGACCGCAGACGGCGAGCAGTCTCAATGGAGTCGACAAGAATTATGTCATATGGCAGTGTAGCACCAGGTCTCATTGACAGCGATACGCTAGTCTCCGATGTTATCAAGACAGGAATCAGGCCCATCTCGTTGAGCATACCCTGGACTTCGGTGCCGAAGGGAGATTGCTCCTTGTCCACGAATAGAACCTGGTGGCCACGGTATTGGCTGAGATCCATACGTGAGATATCTAGCGAGGCACGGCGCACCTTGCATGTGAAATGGAACTCAGAGCCCTTGCCAGGGTCACTGTCGACCCAAAGACCACCTCCCATCAGGTTGACAAGACGCTTGGAGATGGACAGACCTAGACCGGTACCACCAAACTTACGGGTCATGGAACCATCAGCTTGTTGGAATGTATCAAAGATAAGATCCAGCTTGTCCTGAGCGATACCGATACCGGTATCGCGGACAATGAACTCGATGACGTTGATTTCATCAGATTGTGGGTTCTTCGGGTCATCGTCTGTCGTAGCGTTCTTGATCGTGAGACTAACTTCACCATTTTCAGTGAACTTGATGGCATTGCCAACGAGATTGAGAATGATCTGACGCAGACGGAAAGAATCACCGATAACATGATCTGGCACAGAGCTATCAACTCGGTAGTTGAGATCCAGGAACTTTTCGTTGGCTTTGACGGCTAACGTCTTAAGGGCGTTGAAGACTGTACCACGCAAAGTATACGGGATTTCTTCAATGACCATACGACGGGCTTCAATCTTGGACAGATCCAGAATATCGTCGATGATAGTCAGCAAGCTATTGGCCAAGTTATGGACAATATTCAACATCTCGCGTTGGTACTGGGTCAAGTCCGTGTCGAGCGTAAGCTGCGTCATACCAATGATACCGTTCATGGGGGTTCTGATTTCGTGAGACATGTTGGCCAAGAATTCAGACTTGGTCTTGTTGGCCAACTCGGCGGCTTCACGAGCCTGCTGGTTTCTGTGAATAGAGTCCCTCAGATTGCTAACCATGAGGTTGATTTTGCGTTTCAGTTCGTCCATCTCACCTGAAGCCTCAACATCGACGAGCTTGGTGAAATCTCCATCTGTGGCAAGATTAGTGATATCAGAGAAAGCTCTCACTTGGGTCGTCTAGAGATAAAGGTACATCGTTAGTCTGATTGATCAACAAGACGGATGCGTATGTAAAGCGAAAGTAACATACCAAGTTGCTGGCCATGGTGTTGACATCAGTCGTAATTTCTTTCCAGCGGCCCTTCAAGCCGGCAACATCAGCTTGGGCGCCCATCTTTCCATCGACACCCACATCCTTTGCCACGCGTTGCACTTCGTTGCAGAAACTTGATAGACGATCCACCATGTTGTTGATCGTCTCCTTGAGAATCATGATTTCTCCGCGTGCTTGAACCTCAATCTTCTGGCTCATATCGCCATTCGCGATAGCCTGGGTGACCATAGAAATACTCCGCACCTATTCATACTACATTAGTAAAGGTTCATTTAAGATTGCGGTGATGCTACTGTACCTGTACAGTGAGATTAGAGGCCATAGTGTTGACGTTTTCGGTGAGGTCTTTCCATTTGCCTTCAACATTTGCAACTTGAGCTTGTCCGCCTAGTAGACCTTCGGTACCAACTTCACGAGCAACACGAGACACTTCACTAGAGAAGACATTAAGTTGTTGCATCATACGGTTTATAGTATGCTTGAACGCAGTGATTTCAGGGTCGATTTCAACATTGCTGAGGGTTGCCTTCTTGGTTAGATCACCACGAGCCACGGCGGCAAGGATGTCACCGATTTCCCGTAGAGCTTTTTGGAAGGCTTCGTTAGCTTTTTGGTGCTTCCACAGCTCACGCTCGAGAACGACGACACGGTCAGATTCGAGGTTTGTGAGAGCATTCTGATGTTCAATCAGCTGATGGCTGAGGGAGGATATATTATCCTTGTGGATAGCAAGTTGGGAAGACTGGGCGCTGACGTTGTTTTTAAGATCATTCAAGGCTGTAGTTGAAAGGGTTGACATGTTAGAAACAGATATTACAGAAGTAGACGCCACAATGAAGATTGTGGGTAGCTATAGTGGGGGTATTCGTACAGAGGTTGCCATGCGAAGATATCGTAGTCGATAGCGCAGCACGTTCGCCGGCTGCAGATAAAGCCTCGGCGGCTGAATCAGTAGCTACATCGCTTGGTAGGGTTGTAGCTGGGACGCTAAAGCTGGTGAGAGCCGAGTCTTTGATGGGGGTCGAGCGGGTTTCAAGACCCTCAACTCTGAGAACGAGCTTGGCGAGAGCTTGTTCGAGATGGCGTTTTTGTACTGAGTCTTCACCAGGAAGCTGAATCTGAGAAGCAAGATTGGTGGGGAGAGTCGCGGGGATTCGCGGATCGGGCGCCAGCGACTCGATGATAGCTGCAATGGCAGCAAAGGCCGAACCGTCGGCCATGATGGACGGTAAAGGCGACGCTATGATTCAGGCGGATGGATGGCAGGACAGGCGAGTGGGACGATAGGTTGATTGAGATGAGGCTTGTGCTTTTTTTCTTCGTTTTTGATAGAGGGGAGCTATGAGTTCGAAAGGAAACAAAAGCAGTGGCCAGCCGATAAACCTTGTAAAAACGGGAGCAAGACAGTTAACGGCCGTGACAGCGGCGACGACAAAAATGACGATGACGACCGGTCTAGCGTTCAATGATGGGTATAGCACAAGGGAAAACAAATAGTATATAGATCGAAGAGAAACGGCAGAAATTGAAATCGTCAGGCTCGGGATGGCGAGCGAGCGAGCCGGTCTGCTGCTATTTCGGTCGAGTATATCGATTAATAGTGATTATTGTTGTGGCCCTCTACTCTTAGCAGTAGTGACAGGTAAGAAAAAGACCGAAAAGAAGTGTGGAAGGGAAAAAAGTTGAAAAGAAGAGTAAAAGAGAAGAGATTTAGGGTAGCGAACAAGACTTGAGCCAAATGGAAACAAAAGTCGATGGGCAGCAAAAAGAAGTTCCGGGGAATAGGAAACAAAAAAAAAAAAAAAAAAAAAAAAAANNAAAAAAAAAAAAAAAAAAAAAAAGAAGAAAAAGGCCCCCAGCGGCAATTGGCACTAATCTCCCCAAGGATGCAAAAAGAAAAACGCCTATTTGACGGGATGATGAAAACTGTAAGTTTGTTCCTTTGAGGACTTCTTCCGTGGTTTGGTTGTCAATTGATTGATTGATCGATTGAATTGATCGATGCTCAACCAACCATACGAAGCGGGATACAGAGTCTCCCGAGAAGAAACTAGTACGTGATAATAATAATAATAAAAAGAAGGAAGAAAAGCCGCTATACTTTTGCCGAGTTGGGCTTAGTCGTCAGGCCCTGATAGCCTATAGCCACACAGTGTTACAGCGTGTCTGTAGTGGCCCAGCGCTGTAAAACAAAGAACGAGAATGGTAGAATTGGTGCCAAAGGAGGAGAGGGGCAGGCCAGTTTAGAGCTGCAGGCATTGGCTTCCCACTAGCGGATAACGGGTGTTGATTGGGGGGAATTGAAAGACGAGGATGCGAAAAGAACAAAAGAAACAAGACAACAACAAAGCAAACGGTTTTGTGAAGCTTGACGTTGTTCTGGCAGGCTTCTCTTCTCTTCTCTTCTTACTTCTTTTCTTTGTTGGGTTTCGGCTGGACTCTCAAAATTGTTTGTTTGCTTATGCTTAGTCTGTCGAAGACAATACGATAAGGAAACAAATGCGTGCCGATAGTTCGGTGAGTGTGTGTGACGAAGAGACAAGCGAGTGCTGCGATGTTGTGGATAGCCCAATAGGTAGGATAGTTTGTAGTGTCAATATGTATCGTCTTGGTTCGTAAATATGAGATGGGTTGTCCCTTAGAGCCTATTTTCTAGTTGGATAAACGATACTATAGCTGTTGAAACTGATAAAAATGTAATGAGATTAGCCAGAAGAAAATCAAATGTAAAAAAAGGTTATTTTGGCAAAATTTCAACACAAAGCCCTAGAATAAGAATATGACAACAGAGTCTACTTTTAGAATGAAAAAGGGAAACTCATCTAGTTAAGTATATTATGGACAGAGTTACAACAACTATTACTTTACAGAATCGCTAGTAGGAAAAAAAAAACCTATTTTGTCAAGACAAGACGAGACGAAGGGGGTGTGAGATGGCAGCTATCAAAAGTCAAGACAAGAGGTGTGTGTTTCTACAGCTTTTATCACGGTCATGATCCATAATGTAACCCTTTATGTGTCTTGTTGCTCATCTTTGCTGCTCTGCGACGCCGAGGCGGGCCGTGATAGATTTTGCTGACATTACTACATACAACCGTATATAAACTTGGCTTAGCTTGTAATGTTACTAGCTGAGGACTTTGCTGATACTGTTGATCCTGCTTGCTATACTGTATCCTTAGGCTCTCATGCTCTCTTTCAATCTCTCTAGTTGCTCTGTTTGTCCGGCTAGCGCTTGGATTTTGGGCTAACTAAGGAAGAAAACAAAAAGATAAAAGACTAAACTAAACTATGTTACTAATGTCGGATGGGCTATCTATTCTTACATATCATGGCGCCGCCCAAGATTTCTATACAGCAAGTAGCACTGCTTAATACGACGATCATCGGCACCTAAGAAGCAGTTGTTGTTCAGATTATACAACTAAACTAATATTAAGTGGTAGGCAGACAGGGGGCAGGAGGCCCGTCATTTTGCAACACTGTAACAGTAAAAGGTTATGATGGATGGTAATGAAGCACCTGAAGAAGCCCGTTCTTTTGTTTTCATCATAAGTATAAAAACTAGGGGATAAATATTGTAAAACAGAAACCAGAAAAAAGCAATAACTACGCAAGCAAGAGCTTTGGGGTTTAGTTTGAGCGCTTCCCCCTGAGCCAGCCAGCTAATTTGGCACTAGATCCAACGGTAGGTTATACTTTGATTATGTATTCATATTCTACACCTTCAATCTTTTTCTTCATCTCGTTCTTCATCCATTTCGAGAGCGAAGAGTCAAATCATGGTAGCATAGATGTAAAGTCTATAGGATCCCATGCCCCCATCAACCCCGATCTGCTACATCGTGAGAAGTCTTGTTGGTGTTTTTCGTCCGCCATTTCTCATTCTAGATGAAATTCAAACTACATACATGTACTAATTAAAAACTCTGTACATATCTGCATGTATATACATAGTGTACAATACTACATACACATGCTGACGGATTAGTCGAGTAACGGAAGGCTCAGGTGGAAATAAACTAGCTTGGCCACTAACCCCCAACTAAAAAGGACACACAGAAACACTCCTATGTTTTCCCTTTTTTCCTCTATAAGCTCTACTTTTCTCCTCCCTCCGCAAAAAAAATAAAAAAAATAAAAGGATGACGTTTTTTTAGCTGCACAAGAATCCCATCAACCAAAGACTTATCAAGCGAAACCCGGGTCAAGGTCACGACTGCACAAACATTTCTACAATTCAATACTAGGACGAACGAGGCCAGCGAATCGTCCAGCGGAATAGAATTAAGTGACACGAAGCCTGCTGCTAGATTTTCATCGTGATGCCGAGACCTAAGAAACATGGGCTCAAACATACTACATACATATATGTACATGGCCAGCACAGCAATGCTGAGAACTATTAGCAGTTAGCCACAACATTTTGCATGTTCTCTAGTCAGACAAACTAAACTAACCAAATCAATCCTCGACTTACAGCAAAACACATACGTTACATATAAGTACTGGTCCATACTTGCCACCAAGCTTTGCCGAGAGCTGAAAGCGTTCCTTAGGGGTAGCGATAAGGGTAAGGGTTATAGCACATATTTGCATGTACAACTATGTATGTAGTTCCCCGCTTGCCACTCACCAAGCCTCCGTGTCCCCGAGAGTTTTTTTCTTTTCTTTTTCGTAAGTACGAGGAATCACTGAAGATCCCCTCTTTAAAGGGTCCTCTTGGAACAGGTCAGAGAACTAAAGAATCCCTCAAATAAATACTAATTAAATCTCGGTTCTACAAGCCTATTACCGCCAGACAGCTGTATTATCACTGAAATATATGTCCTTTTATTGCTCTATATGGGCTCACATATATACATACACCAGCCTCAGCTCTTATAAAGATCTCCGTCTTCCGTGTATCAGCATATTAAATGCCTTGAAAACCTTTGCAGAAGGACAGGTAGGGTTACGCTCGCTGATATGGTGATCATTTATGCTGACACAAGAGATATTCGCGCTCCCTGGCGATCCCGTCTCACCTTCGTCCTAATAGTACGCACGGGGAGAATCATTTCTAACTCAAAATCGATTGGCTTGAACACCCAACCCAGTTGATGAACCCCTCTTTCGACCAAGGGATAGATGAAAAAAATGCCAAAATGCGAACTAAACAGTTCAACGTCTCCAAGCCCCCATGACACTAACAGTATAAGTACAAAACGGTGGTGCTGAAGTTAGGGTTGACTGACTGTTACAAAACATTGACAGGTTAGACATCATTGTAATATGTGAGAATTGCTATGCCGATGTCACATTCAAGGGATTATCTTGTCGAGGGTGTCCAAAGCAAAAAGTCAAAGTCAAAAGATCAGGCGGCTCTGAAACCCGCAAGCAAACAAATCATGTGAACGAAACAGGGCAAGATGACTCCGAGCTTCTTGGTTCAAATTAGACAGATTACTGTAAGCCTCAGGGATGATATACCACTATAATTATAGTTGATGAGATGGCAAATATTTACATATAACTAATGTAATGACACCGTATCGGATATCAACACAAGATTATAGGTGTATGTCTACATCAAGGTCCCAATATTCAATAACCATTTTGTCTACTAGATATATAAATATATAAATGTACACACAGTACCCGTTGATGATGCCCTCCCCGGGGGGATGAATCCATCTCAGTGTCTGTGCGTCACAGCACTCAGACTTCAAAATGCCACGCTTAATAGAGGGCTTATCATCAAGGTCACAACCAAGTATACATACAGGTAGCTAGTACAACTAATATAGACTCAATGACTTTTTCAGGAATAAGGGGTGGGTAGATAGCAAGTTGCATTAGTCCGAAATGCTATGACAAATTCAGATCACGTATACGAGTTGGACGTCTCGAAGTTTTTGTATGTGCCTATGAATTTAGTTGTACACAGACAACATACATACATCAAAGCTTGTACATAACTAGACAGATATCTGTACGTACAGATATATGCATTTACAAACCGATATTGGTTTGCTAGGCCAGCTCGTACAAGATACATATCTTCACATAGGACATGTAGCCAACACCTACCCGATGTGTTGCTCACATGACGACAACGCCATTTTGTCTTCACCGGCGGGTACCAAATATTTTTATCAGCCGGAATATTCACTATGGTATTAGATTATGTATATAGAATTCCAGAGTATATGTAACAATGAGGAATAGAAAGGGATCACCGGGACAGAAGCAAAAAGGCAAAAAATCAAGACGTATTTCAGCAATCTGGAAAAAAAGATGGATGAAACTTCATCCATAACTTGAAACTTTGGCAGACTCCGAGATGTTGTCAAGATGGAAGCGGGACGTTAACGTAAGTAACGTTAACAGTAACTGGGTAGTTATGTACAGATATATATATACATGTATAGCAGCAGTAGTAGTCGTGTTGACCGCTATATTTGGCCTATATATCGGCAATCAAAGCAAGCATCATAAAGGCATAATACAGCCGAGCGCAGTCGAAAACAAAAGAAAAACAACGTGGTAGCAACCCTACCAAACCAACAAGAGCTCATTAACCCTGTAAGCCAAGCGGACCCTGTCTATTTCTCATTTCTTCAAACGAAAATTTTTCCAGACTTCAAGTATAAATAAAGAAAAAGAAAAAGTCAACCAGTTTCTTGATATTTCCTTCTTAGTTTCTTCTCACTTCATATAATTTACATGGCTACTTTTTCAATATCTGCCCGAAAAATACAAAACCCGCTTAGCTCAGCCCTTGTTGAAAAAGCGGCGGTTCTCCTCTTCCAATGTTTCAATGGCCGGAAAGTGACGTCGTTGGGTGGGGATAAAACGGACTAGGATTTAGTCATCCTAGTATCAAGATTGAGCATATCATTTCTTGATCTGTTTTGCTACCATGTTGCTGCTCAAGTGCTCTGAAATCAATGAATGTTCTGATGATGAGAGACTTGCTATTTCTTCATGATGATCTGTAGGGCTTTGTAGATATACTCTCTATATGCACACTCGACATTAGTTAGTCCTTCTACCTACCTTCACCCGTCTTTTTGTAAATGTAGATCTTGCTTGGGTCAGTGAGGCCTCTTGTGTCTTCTTGGGAAACCATGAATATGCTTCAACCACCCATGGTCGCACTCCATTGGCTTTTGACTTCTCAGTGAGTTCTCCATATTCGCTTGAAGATTGTTTCTTAAGTCTAAGAAAGACTACTACAAGTTCTAGACTATGTCAAAGAATCGGCCATTCTAGACTGAAAGCGTAAAATTGACCTGTCTGTAATACTTTTCCTTTTCGAACATAAGAAGCGAAGACATCATATCATTAACATGGAAGAGGTGATAAAGTCTTAGAAGGCTACTTCAGCGTCCGACACAGAAGTTTTTTTTGGCTTACAATTAACAATCAGAGGAACAAAACTCTATAGTAGGGTGGATTCGGTAAGTGTTGGCTCGCTATGCAACACAAGTGAGAAAAATGCAACTTTTCTTTGATTCAAACCTTGTTCCCGAGCAGTCAAAGTCTTGACAAAAGTAGTAAGTCCATCCCCTCGGCTCTATTCTTTTCTTTCTGTGCTAATTCTGCTAGAAATAGGCAAGAAAGAAAAAGAAAAGAAAAAGACACAAAAATGTTAGTGATACAAAATACTCGTTCTGGAAGTTAGGCTTTGGCTTCTTATGCCGCTCGATTCATGTCGACGGAACCCTTCTAAACAGGACCCTGATAACTGTTACTGACTTAGTGTTCATTTAGACTGCTCGCGGAGTCCAAGGCGGTGGCAATATCGAGTTCTAGCGCTTGTTGAACCTTGACCGACATCCATGGATTTGAGGTACATGTATACATATGTATATCAGTGAACAGTGAGCCCGACATATATGTAGGACTAGGAAGGACTCATGGGTAGATCTTATCCACAAGAGAAGTAATCCAGATATGTACATATATACAGATACATACATATATGTATACACATGTACACTGTAGAATCTGGTAATCAGAATCCGCTACAAGAAACGACTAGGTCAAAACTTACTGCATTCTCTCGTCTACCCCCCCTTACTTTAGTACGGGCTGAATTTTCTACGTCATCGTCTCCATTCCGCCCCCCTCCCCACGTTTTTTCGCCCAGATCACCAACTCATGCCTATATAGATATACAGAGCTAGCACGATACTACAACAAGATTGTGTGTGTGTACTCATTCCTTTGTCATACGATGCTAGTGCAACATATATGTAATGCATATACCCTACAACAAAGAGCGATATACATATGATACGCTTTAATTACTACTATTCACATCATTCAAAACACTAGCACCCTTGCAAACCGGTATTATGACCCAATCAACCTCGGTCTCTTGGTTCCCTCACAGCCAGAGTATCTGCTTTTGAAGACCCTTTTGGCTAAGTTAGAGTATCACCCATACTACTACAAGTAGTAAAGAAGGCAAAGACAGCCAACACAGGAATTAACAGAGGAAGAGGCGCTCAAAGAGGGAGGGGCAAACGCAAAGTAGCAAAAGTTAAGAGAGGGGGAAAATGGGAACGAAAAAGAACACCACCGTAATAATACCTATGAAATCATCCTGAATAAGTGTTCAATCTAATTGGCCTAGATAGTAGCTTTGAGGAGTCGATATCGGAGAGTTAAAAGGTAACAGAAGGCTTAGAGTATCCTGTACACATATTCATGGATATACAACATCCTTTATGGTTGTAGCCTAAAGCTCCAAATATAGGTATCACCTAGCACACCATATTGGGCATAATTGTAGGCTGTCTCATAGACTCTCTCTACTTGATCTTATTCTTTGATAGTAATCATACCTGCAGCGATCTCGTCTCTCTACATTTCTATGTGAATAACTGAAAGAGCAGTTTGTTCCTCTTGTATCTCTCATACTCATCTTTTTCTGCTCACTTGGTCTTCGTTCGCTTCGTTGAACCCATGTTCTAGATCTTGGTCTTTTTTACCCACAAGCAGTTGACAGAATTAAAGAGAGAAGTAGACAATCTGATATTCTGTTTCATCATCGATAGATTAGTAGTCATAGGCAAATTAGAACTGGTTCTAGATGGTCAAAAAGAGAGAAGAAGCCTATGATTAAGGTACGATACAGCCGTTTTTTTATTGATCATCTAAGGCTGAGAATACCAGAGCCGAAGTATATGCAGAAAGATAGCCTGCTCTTTGCTTACTTTTCTCTTGTTTCTTTGAATATGTTTTCTCTTTTCTCGTTGTTCTTCTGGCCCATTTCCAAATAGACCAAACCACGTCATGCTTTCGATGACCGGTCTGTTTTTGCTTTCTTGTTGTTATCATAGATATTGTTGTATATAATAACAGGAAAGTATTTTTTCGAGGCCTCTCTTCCAGTTACAAAGAAAAGGAAACCTCTTGAGTCAGATAGTGTACGACGATACAGATATGTCAGACTTACACGCCTGATGGTTACAGTCTCGGTGTACATGGAAAATACAGAAAGAAGATGGAAAAAGATATATGTCATAGTTTGTTGACAGCCTATAGTTTTTGTCTTTCTCGATCTTTTTTGTATCACTGAAATTGGGTCCGGGCTAAGTTGACATTGCTTCCTCTATGTTCAAGTCGGAGATTTCTGAACTTCAAAATAAGTGAGATAAGAAGATGAGCCACTTACATCTCAGCCGTCCCGAACTCACATCTAAATATCTGTATATTACATTACCATTTCTGTGGTGGCTTGAGACATACAGATACATTAATTACACAAACAAGCTCATTAGCGTCTTTGGGACAATACCTAGGACGCTTTGTCGGACAGAAATAGCACAAAAGGCTGATTTTTGTTATCGTCCTTTCGCTAGTCTCTGTTTTCTGATACATCACGGCCTTACTAAATAGCCCGTGGGAACATTGGTGACGCCTGATTTTCGACTAAGACGTATTAGTGTATATACATATAGTCTTCATTCTCACTTTACAATCACAAGAGCAAGAAAAGATACAGAGACCTGCGGAAACACATACATAGTTTGGTTTCGTAGATACATGTCCGGCAGTCTCAAAACCATACTTTGTTGGTCATTGGTACTGTAAATCGACAACAGATACCATCATCAACCATATATCTATATGTGGTATGCAGATATAAACCACAAACATGTGTACCTTCTCGAAACGCCTTGTATCTATGTGAGTACATACATATAATTCAAACATCAAGCCACAAAAAGAAAATAGAAATGCTGTTCTGTTTTTTTGTTTCTCGGCGGGGTAACATCAAAGAGCATGATATTACATGTGCGATTAAACACTGTCTTCCACAGATGACCCTGAATGCATGCAGCCAAATACTCCCTTTTCAGTAGTGATGTGACAGCCCTTTTGTTCTCCTTCTCCTCACCACTCGTTCCGTTTATCGAGCTTTTGTACCTTCACTATCATATTCAGATTATGCCATTTTGTGAAGTTGCGTTATATATGTGCAGATATACCACTTATCGATACCACTTACAAATTCTTACTACCTAATCTGGAGCCTGACTTGTCACGGGGCCTGATATCCCGTTTTCCCCTCCTTTACCAAGGTAATGATACATACATGTAATAAGCACACATGTACGTAGAAGCAATAAAAGAGGATAGAAACCCGTGAAAATTCAATAAGAAGCAAGGTTCTTATTTATGGTACACGCAAGACCAAAGCCTTGTTGTGTTTCGCAACCAGAGTCCAAGCCATTCCTATCTGGATAGTCCTATTTCGATAGCACATGTAATTAGAGAAAAAAAAATTCATGTCGTGGCTCCATAAATCAAGCAAGATGTTAGAAATTGACAGTTGAACGAGTGTGATAGAGTAGCATTATAATTAGTATTCACTTGGGCCGCTATATATCTATAGAGGTTGTGCATATAATACGTGACCGAGAGTGACTGTAGAATCGTTATATTATCTTCCCTTCTTTTGTTATGTTTGCTTTTTGTTTAATGACCTTTCTATTAGAAATCCGAGTAACTTGTTCTTATCGTTTTCTTATGTGCAAGTTACTAAGATATAACCGCGCACAAACCAATGCATAATGTAGATATAATTTGATCGACATATAGGCCGTTTCTATCGTCATTCTTATTCAATATGCTGACTCCTAAATCATGGGAAACAGTCTTGAAGGAAGTATACCCTAGGCATAACAATAGACAACTAAGAAAACGTCTCAGCTACACTTATCGTAGTTTGATTCCTTACAGATAGGCGATAGAGATATTCGAGAGGCGTTGGGAGATTTGAGGACTTGAGGATAGTGAGTTAGTATGACCCTGTTATTTTCATTGCTAGAATTCCTACTGCCAACATACAGATACATTCATGTTGAATAAGAATTTGAAGCCTCTCCCTTTTCTGTCCTGATGAATTTAAGATCCTAAAAAGAAGAAACATGTCTCGTTTATTGTTTATTCTATCAAGTATGGCTATAAGCATCGTATAATTTCTCACACATCGTCGAATTACTTCTATAATATCTCGTTGTAACTTTGACTCAAAACTCCATTTCGAGTATAAGAATATTGTATCAATCTGATATAGTCACAGCCTGACCTCAGCTTTCCCGAGCTAAGCCTATTCTCTAGCGATACCTGAGTTGTCATATGATGATTAGACACCTACCTGGGACTGACTTGTAAGCTGTTCAAGTGGTCCTATTGTTCTTATCGACTACTTGGTTCATAGTTGAGCGAACATGATCTGATTGGTTTTTCCGCTGGAAACTATATCCTAGATGTATATATTTGTATACTACTGTTCACTGATACTGCCTTGATGTAACGAGAAGAATCACTCAGGATTATATGGGCTACCCAAATGATATGTATTGAGTTGTCTATCTAGTTTCATATGTTATTTAAATACTGGCTCAACTCTTCAAGATTTCTAGGATGTTTGTCTCTTTTCACAGACCGTGCCATTGATTCCTCATTCTTTATACATCATGTATCCTAAATCAACCTTTATTCTTTCCGAGCTGCGAGATTCCGTAGACTAAGCCCAAGTTCTAAACAGTGAAACAAAGTTTGTGTTCGGCATGCAAGATCGTTGCATTGAAAGCTATAAGACAGACATATGTGTGTATCAGTACCCTTTTGATATATATCTATTTATCTCATGATTCAATACAGTTTGTCTAGTGCAGAGTTGAATATCGCCTCATAAGAATTCTTAAAGGAGTTTCATCTTTACCACTGTGCATCTCTTGTTTGTTTATCGCGAATTTTCTTGTCTGGAACGCTAACTTTCCCATTGGTTGGTTCGTTGGAACGCACCTTATATCATTCATGTATCCTCAAATCGTCCCAAAATTGAGTCACATCCATTTTGTCTCTCGTGAAAGTGAGGGCTCTCAGGCAGAATCGGACTCGTTCTTACTCACTCTCTGGTCGCATCGTCTGAATGATGAAGGGGATGTTGTTAGTGCTGTCAAAAAACGAAAAGGATTTCTATGATTCTATCATGGATGACAACAAAGAAAGCAATTACTTCTCTAAAGATATGATGCGACACAATGCATTTTGTGGGAGCATTCTGAGTTCTTGTACTTTCTAAATGGCTCTCTGTATGACCAATATCGAGAAAAACAGCTGAGCCCTTCTCCTGTCCAATCAATCCGGCTCATCGATATCGAATATTCTTGCGTCAAAGTATTTTAGTCTACCGATCTTTCTCAGCTCAAATATGCAGCTCTGAGCTATGTTTGAGGACAGAAAGCAGATGGCCAATCTGCAAATACTCATTGACTCAAAGATGAACTGGAGACTCTCTTCACCACAGAGAATGGTTTTCCGCTTCGAGAACTTCCTCGAGCAGTTGCAGATGCTATCCATGTGGTAACACAAGTCGGATTCCGGTATCTCTGGGTTGTTGCTCTCTGCATCTTATAAAGCAGCCAAGACGACAAGATCCACCAGCTGGTGTCGATGACTACCATCTATCAATACTCCTCATAGACTATCATTGATGCAGATGGGACAGCAGCAGATTCTGGACTTTATAGTGCCTCGAAACCTCGTTCACAAATAGCTACATTTGAGGCAAACTCAGAGATTTGGTGTATAGAATCTTCCAGCCACGAGTTTAATGCATCTGAATATCTCCACGCATCAACTTGGAAGCGTGGACACAACAAGAGCGTCTTTTCTCTACTCGATCCATTGCTTTCTCTAGAAATGGCGCTGTCTGGAAATGTCGCCGTGATTTACAACATGAATTGTTTCGGGCACAGAAGTCTAATATGATGATTGATGACTATATCGCCTATCGAAAAAAATCAACGGGATTCCGCGTCTTGATATTGAATACAGTCATGTATTGACACCTGTCTTTCCACCTAGACGAACTGAAAAAAACAACACTTCCTATGACCAATCTGAATATCCCAGTAGACTTTCCAAGTTAGTCACCATTTGGTTGGAAATCACGACTCAGGAGCATCCCAAGCAGGTATGTCTACTTGAAATCCATTTATACATGGTATATATTTTTGAAAAGAGGCATAGTCACAGATACAGTGATCACTCTGAATATGGTGTAATGTAATACATTTTTCGGAACATGCCAATGCGTCTGGTTCCTGTTTCTGCACTTCGGTTTTCAGAAGAGAAAAATGACGCCATCGAACTCGATGATCATTCCAAGCTTGAGATTACAATCGATAAACAAGTGTGACTTGAGGATATTCCACGTGAAATTCCTGAATCGACAATGTCAAAACAAGTGATAGTCCTGATACATATCGAATTGGAGTAGAACTAGGAAATCGTTTCTATTGCGGAAAGCTATCTCGGCCTGCGAATCGATGTGAGAGCCAAATGATGTCCCATTGTGTGTAGATTGAGCCCGGAAGATCATTGGAGATAGAGTTTGTCAACGGCATTGCGTGTCGTGTTGATGTCTGGCTTCTAATTAGTACATATCAGGTAGTATGGAACCTAGAGCGGACCGGAAATTGATTGCACTTCGACTTATCATTACAGTATTCCAGGTTTAAAAGACGGTACATAGTTGAGAATAATAACTGAAATACTATAACAGTCAACACTGACCGGCAGTCTAATAGATAGTCAAGAGATAAATCAATGATGCAAAATGTGTAGAGTTTGAAAACATCATCTGTGTATGAACATCCCGTCATTAAAAGTATGAGAATGCGAATAAACCAAAGTAAACATCATTCCAAGCTCCTCCTCATATTATATACCAAGATTAGAAACTGATGTAATAAAAATACGAACGATAATATGATAATATTTCCAATTAATCCAGTCCATCCCCATTCTTCGTTTCTAACATTCACTTATTCTCCACCAAATTACCGAGACGGAAGTGCTTTCCGTCCAAACGCACCAGTCATACCACCCTGCTGCATCATCAAGACAGCCGCAGCCGTTGACTCCTGCCTCTCCCTCTGCCGTGCCCGTTCACGTAGATACGGCGCAGCCTCCGGCCTCATACGAAGAATTCTCAAGATTCCATCATCGCTAGGATCTGCTTGAGCTTCTTTACGTTTTTCCTCGCGTAGACGTCGCATCGTGCCCAAGTTTCGACTCATCATGATACTACGTCCACGTCGAATCGTACCCATACTGCCAAATCCAGGTGCCATCGGTCCTAGAGTCGCTGGTGCGGAGAGCCGGTTGGGGTTCTGTAGCATGTTACGGTGACGTTGTGCGGTGGCAGCTGCCATGCGTTCGGATTCGCGTATCAGGTTATCTGTAGCTTCGAGGTAAAAGAAGTATAGAGAAGTGAACTCGTGGTACTTTGGGGACTTTAGGATATCTTCGGGCACGCCCAGAGCAACGCCTTGGTCATCTCGAGCGTTGAAGAAGCGGAACATGGTATCACGCCATTTATGCACGATATCAAGCTCCTTCTCGGTCAGTGGCTTCTGATCCGACGGCTTGTCACTGAGTGGTGGCACCATCAAGCTCTCTAGTGACATGAGGACCTCCTTCCACAGACGAGTCATGACAGCCAGCATGGTTTGTTCTGTAAGTGTCTGCTTCATAATGGCAAAGTTATCATGAAAATAGTCGCAAAGCGGATCGAGAGCCTGTTCTATCTCATCATCAGTGATTGTGGGGATGACAGGCGCTGTCTTCTTCCAAAAGCTGACGACTTGGGCACCAATGCCACCAGTCTTGAGGATGTTGCGAAGGGTCTCAAGAGAAAGCGTCTCGCTGATCTCAATGGTAAGCTATAGAGAGAATGGTAGATACTATTAGCAAAGAAGTAATACATATACTTTTGATGTAGAAAAACGAACCTTATCGGTAATACGCCGAACCATGTCTCTTTCAGTGCGCTTAAGATGTCTGAACGCCTTGCCAAAGTGGAATTGAATGTCATCTCGTTCAGCTTCCATACTAACACGCAGGAGTAGGCGACCCTGGGTATCCAGGTCAAGCCAAAATTCACGCGGAAGGTAATCCTTGAAATGCTGTGGATCGAGTTTAAGGGCTGCTCTACCAACGAAATCGTGGTCACCAAATGTATCGTGATCCCAGATCGTGGCAATAACATTGATGGTGCTGTGGACTGTGATGTCCACAGACTCGTCCCAGCGGGGATTGAGGTTACGGTAGATGATGCGAGATTTGGCGAGACGCTTGCGGTGCTCGTCACAGAGAATGATGTATGGGTCGCTGTAACCTGTAGTATCACAAGCTTTGAGGTCCTCAGCCTCTATCATCTTGATAGTGAATATGTATGTATTGGAACCCTTGCGAGTGGGCTTGGGTGTTTCGTCGAATCGCTCGATTATTTCAACGCATTTCTCAACGTTGATTACCTTTTCGAGACGGTCAAGCTCGTGGATGGCGTACTCAATGTTATTGAGTTTGACGAATGACTGATATAGGTGTTAGTATGAAATCGGCATGATAGCAAGGAGAGAACAAGACATACCTGTGGGGGGAATTGGAACACCTCGGCTTTGGGCTTGTTGATTGCATCTTTTGCGTATTGAAACAGCTTTTCTTGTGCAGACTGCGTTGCAGCAGCCAGTTGGCGGGAAGTTGGCTTGTCCATCTCCAAGTTGAACTGATTCTCGACAATCTCGCAATAGCGCCCTAGGCCAGTAGCGATGATTCGTGATAACGACGTCATGAAGCGGGCATGGTGAAGTTGACTTTGCCACTTCAACTTTACTATTTGATCGACCGTCTGGCTGAACAAGGTGAAGATGTCGATGATGGATACACTGTGGCGTTGACTGTCCATTGGGATCTCTTCCGGACTTTGTGTACGGACAGTAAATGTATCCTGCTTGATAGCTTCTTCCACAAAGGAACAAACCCTCTCCTCGGCCAGAGCAATCCATTTCTGAACAAACTCTAGGAACAGCTCTTCAACGTTGAAGGCAAAGCGAACATTCGGTAGCAATCGCTTGTGTTGATTGCGGAAGTTGACAAGTTCTGCGTACATAGAAAACCCATCATCAAACGAAACTTCTTCGCCACGGCTTTTACCATGCTCTATGACCTTTTTGATGAGAACCTCGGCATCAACTTCGAACGACGGAAATACCTTTTCAATCAATATATCGAGTGGTTTTACACCTTCGATCTCGTCATCCTCAATCATGTTGCTAAGGTATGCCTGTATTCGTTTTAGGGCTGCAAGAACACCTAATCTGAGATCCTGCACGTGTGAAAAGTCCCATTGTTCTTCGGATGACGGTACTTTGTTCTGCAATATATCTCGGTACACATCATGTGCAGCTTTCCGCAGATCATCTTCCAACTTCTTCTGTAGACGCTCTTGTTCAGATCGCCGTCGGTCAAAGGCAGGGTCACTGTAGATACATTGTCGTAAAATCATGAGAGTCGTAGTTGGATTCGGCGGTGAATGGTCATAGCACTGGGAGACCATTTCAAGTAACTGGTTGATAGCTCGTTCGTATACCATTGTAAGAGCTTGTTTGTAAGATGTGAAATCACGGATGGTCCAGCGGCTGGAGTCGATGTCGACAAGCGACTTGTCGTAGTCTGCAAGATGAGGAGGACGCTTGACACTGTCGGGTGGGTTCTGAATATACTGGAATACATAGCCAATAGATGTGAGGTCGATTTCTTCATCTTTGAACTTTTGGGCGGCCACTTCTAGAAGCGTAATATGACGACTTGCCTGGGGAACACGCCATACAGTCGCTAAGAACAACATGAATTCTGCCGCTTGCTTTGATAGAGGGGTGAAGTCATCTTTTGAGCTTTGGGTGAGGAGCTGTGACGTCATCGCGTAATGTAAGACGGTTTTATAGACGTTACGTGGATTAAATGGTGTAAAAACGTATGAAGCTTCGTCAACACTACGGATGCTTGAGTTCTCGTCAATCGACATCATGCTCATGGCCATTGCGGGATCAAAGCCGATGCCATCGAGATCGCTTCCCGAGGTCAAGGCCTGAGCCATATCTGAGAACGACCGGTCAGACTCCGCAACGGATGGAGACCCGGGATTTGGTAGTGGTTTGTCCAACGGACTACTGGAAGTACGGGCCAACTCTGGGCTTACGGTAAGGATATCCATCATTATACTACTAATGTCTCGCTTTTCGTGAGTTTTCCATTCCTCGAAGGCTTCTTCAACATCGAAATCACGACTTTGAAGAGTTCCTGACATGCCAAGAGTAAGTCGTTGCTGATATGCCTTGAAATCCCTCATAGCAGCCTCTTCGGTCCACGTGCTTTTGTTGGCATTGATCTCAGATTGTGCCTTCGATTGGGAGAAGCCAAACATTTGGCAAACTTGTTGAACATACAGCATGTCCTTAACATCGTAGCTGATTGGCACAACGATCTCTTTGGATGTCGTGTTCATATCCATCGAGAGATCTTGTGAGTTGGTGAGAAGCTTCTTTTCCAGCGCTTCTAGTTGTAATAGCAGGTTAGACTTGTCGCGTTCGTGTCCCTCATCCTTGAGCAGCTGTATCAGCAGCCGAACAAACAAGGCAACATGGCGATCTGGCAACAAGCGGTGAGACTCATCTCCAGGCGCAGCATGTTTTACAGCTGCCTGAGTTGCTCGCGAGTAGACCATGAGCACCAGCGGCTCTATCTTGCGATCCTTGAGCGTAGGAAGGAAGTCTTTGCTGGTAAAGGTTGTGTAGACCTCTGCGAAACATCTCTTGACAGCCGCGTCGTTGTAGCCAGGCATGCGCTCAGAACCGATCACGACGCCTTGTAGCCGCTGAAGAAGCGGTGTCTTGAAGCCATGGGGAAGCTTTGATGACCCGCCTGAGGTCAGCTCTGAGAAGATTAGGGCGTTGACACTAGTAGTTGAGCGGTGCAGAGCGCGGTGTGGATGGGCCATGAACTGGCGACGCTTTTGGCGAGGTTGAATGAGGTGATGTAGGAAAGCCACTCGTAGAGCATACGAGAAGACTTCATCCTGAGATATTTCGCCATTGGCTGAGCGCACAAAGCTAGTGTTTGTTTGTAGGGTTGAGAGACGATTAACGCTCTTGCGATTGCCGGCCCATGATTCGCGGACTGGCGCGATAGACATGGCCAGTATTGATGACGGAGACGTACGGCGTATAATCGAGTGTTATAATCGGATGATATCTGCACGTTTCGAGTTCGCTTGGCGTACTAAGCTCGGAGCTAGTGTGGGGATAGATTGATGAAAGTTGGTGTCGATATGTCGCGATAATAAGTAGCAAAGGGCAATATGTGGCTAGGGACAAAGTCCTGGGGCGCAAGTGACGATATATGTCGAGAGATGAAAGAACAAGAATTAGTAGACAAAAGGACATATGACGAGGATGTAGATGGTCGGTCAAGAAACGAGGGGCGAGCAGACAAGTGGAAGCGAGCACTACAGCATCCCTATCGATAATCGAGAAATCGAGAAAAGAGATGGCTACCAAAACCCAGTTGGTTATATATGGAGCTCTACGCAGTAGCTATAATAGTAATGGTACTCCAGTGTTAAGGGCTGACAGCGGAGCTACCCCGAAATCAAGACTAAGAGAACAAGAGCTGAATGGAGATAAATAGCATTATTTTGGCATCAAGGCACCCAAAAACAATGAGCATATGGCAAGTTAAGGCGGGGTACAAGTATGACGACAATATAGTGTAAATAGATGACGAGCCTTGGGAACAAAGAATGCAATGCAATATCTGGCAGTGGTGATAAAAAAGAAACACAACCGTAGAAGAAAAAAAATAAAAAATAAAAAGTAGTACGATCAAGAAAAATACACGAAACTCTGGTTGGCCCAAAGTACCGATACGACGATCTCGAAGAGCCAAGAAAATAAACTCACAGCTGTACAAAAAAAAACGATGAGGCCGGGCTGTCTCGCTGATCTAGGCGATTAATAGGGAATGAATTGGATGGGTCGGGATTCAGGACAGGCTCATCTGGTTTATATTAGAACGTATTAGGACTGGAACCTGGCCGGCCGAAGAGGTTAGAACGCTACTATTTGTCTTCTACTACTACAGGCTTAAGGAGATGTTTATGATTTGTTTGTTTCTGTTTCTGCGCCAGGACATCAGAGCTCATCGCTGTTAATTTGGGGGTTAACTTAGCATGCTAACTAGATGCGTGAAACTGTTGCTTCGTCCCCTCTGACGATGTCGGCCCATATAATATCGTTATCAATGAGACTGTCGTTTTTCTTTTCATTACCTTGCTCCTCTAGCCTAGCTCTCTGTAGCCTCATACCGAATTAAAGCGTGATCCAATGTCGACTCCTGAGTTACTCATCGGAGGGTTCAGAAAGATGAACAAATGTGGCGTTCACTGCTGTAATATCAATGTGGCGTATATAATGTGGCGTCGGTCTACTTTCCTGCAATGCCACTGGTCACTTGTTTTTGCCTCTTATCTACTTGATGACGTCGACAATCATATAACCAAGCCAGTTTCAATTCAGGAGGCCCTTAGAGGGTTCCTTTTCAGAAAAGCATGTGAGAGAGGAATGCACTTAGAGCTGACTCTCAAACACCCTAAGGAAAAGGTAGGCACGCAATGCCAATGCTAGCGTACTAGGCTAGCACCTCCTGATCGTTAGGGACAACAGCACGTACAGATAAGATATCCATCATACAACCCGTGTAATTACAATAATGAGAATTACCGTGAGATGATGTATATGTATACACAACTACTCGACATCCCGATAACCCACTATTTCAACACATCTGATAAAACGCAGGGGCTTCTTCTATAAACTTACGGCGATATCATGGCCAACTTTTAGTCATTGACGTTACATCCCTCACGCACTATTCTACTTCTCAAACATCCTTGCCTCACTCCTCTAGTTTCAGTCATTAACGACTACCATACAACCATATCTAGAAATTCCGTCGACCATGATAATATACAGATATACTTGTTTGAATCAGCGGCTATAACCTGGCCAAAGTAGCTTGCAAATATGTGTAGGTTCTTCTGAATCGTTCGTGTTCATTATCTTCGATGACTGCTTTCGTTGCTTTGCTTGCGGGTAAAATCTGTATATATCTGTATGCATATATCCTAGTTCATCCTTCTATATGTCGCTGAAGCATAGGGCCAGCCCATCAGTTGTCTTTGTCCCTTCATGGGCATATACAACAGATACACAGATTAACTAACATTGTACGTAGGAAGATAGGAGGCCATACAAGATGATTAGTTTAGTGTGCTAGACTAGGGAGGAATAGTGTAGCTGACATGAAGTAAGCTAATCAATGTAGGCAAAATATGTATGTACAACTGTAGTAAGCAATATCTCTAGATATCAGTGTACATATATATGCATAATTCCGTGCTATATGCAGGCATGATCGGCAATCATACGCACAAAAAATTGAGAAAGAAAACCACAAAGTTTCTTGTTGTTTATTGTAACGTTGTTCTCTAACCCTATTCCACTTATCTAAGTTTGTATCTCCTCTCCATGTCCACCATGTCTAGATCATGAACAAAGTTCCAGATGTGACACCCAAAAGCACACGATATGCCTTGTGGTCATAGAAATAGAAAGCTTTTGGTATTGTTACATGACGCACATGGATATATCTGTGTGTATATATATATATGTATGTACACCTGACTAGTATGACACAATATTCAGACCTATGAACATTCCAGACACAGTCGTTTATAACCCTCAAAGCCATGCCACGAGTTTATCTCGGTTTTAAATGCTTAGTTTTCTATTCACTAACCTGCAGCCTATCTTATCTTAACATAAGGCCCAAGTCAACTTTAGGGATATGAAGGATTAAAATCTCATACTGTCCCAGAATGGTCATTTGAGCTTGCTTCTATGATTTGGGGCAATGGAGGTTTGGAATACGGTCCAAAAACACAAAATCGTAGCTTTAGTTGAACATATAGTTTCCACATACATTAGCGAAAGATACACTACACCAAAGCTTGGACAGAAATTTGATATGTGACGGGCAAACACAGGAACACCCGTCGTGCGTCAAGAGTCTGTCTCTTTTCGGGTTATTCATGCCCTCTCTAGACGGTAAAATGCAACCTAGACTCTACACTTTATACTTGCCCTTGAAAGTAGCCGATAACCTGCACTACATCCTTTCTATTTGGATGAGTATATGTCATACACACGACATGACATAAGTAACCGATCCTAGAGCAAGATGATGTTTTGACAGACTAGTCATGGCGTTCTTCCCAATAGTCAACATATAAGCTCGATCATTTTTGCATGTGATGGTGGCAGCCAGCTCATCCGTATTCAAGTCATAGATGGATGCCAAGATTATATCATGCGTGCATGCCCTGTGAGCACCTGGTAACGATCTAACAAACTACAAAGACTAGGATCGACTTGTATCAGACACCCTACGAGCTGCAGGTCCATATTGATAGAGATAAGTGGCATGTATAGATACTGTCCGCACAGTGACTCTTCGTGTCTTTTGCAGTCTTTGACAGTATTTACAATGTATGTTGTATATGTACTGATAGAAAGATAGGCTCGCGACTTCTCCCAATGCGGACCAGTGTTTGCGCTGCATCAAGCCGTGAATGAAATTAGTGGTAATTTACAGTGTAGCGCTATCGAGCAATGGTCAGAACTTCAAGTCTGTCAAGTTCTGTCTGCATATACAGGTAATGGACGTAATATTAGGCTTCAATATTCGTTAGAGTCTTAAAAAAGTCGCAGCACTAGGCAGTCATTTTGTAGGCTTGGCTTGTGATGATATCAGTGTAAGATACTAGGTATCTGATTAGGGAACAGCCGATAAGAAATACATATGTATATGTACAAATAACTCTAGTGGAAAACGCCTCGATGTACGCCATGGTCGAGCTCGCAGATACGACCAGTATCAACAGGGCTGTGAGTGAGTGAGTATGCGAGTAGTTCGTCGGCGTTCTTTTATTACTTTTTGATTCTTGTACGGTCTGATCTTCTTTTACTGACATGATATGGCCCTGATTGTCTATCTTGTTTCATCAAAGCAGCCACACTGGAAAGTTCCTGAGACTTATCGTACTTGATCTCAAAATATCGCGAGTACTCTCAAACCCATCCAAACTAGTGCCCTTCGAGAATAGATAATCCTTACCTTTCATGATACCTGCTGGGGGAGACCCTGTAGAAACAGCCCCGCAGCCCACCAAAAAGACCGCCAGCAGTAAGCTCAGAAGTAGTCACCAAAAAGGGAAGCTTTGATGCAAGAATAGATAACCTCGGGGCTTGCTGGTTCTGTTACTAGAGCGCTGAGTTTCAAGGCATTTGATATTCGTTACAATACTGGTTTCCAGCGTGCCGGTAGGCTTTTTGATGATATGGTAACCATTGCCTCTTTCACCTAGCTAGATCTTTTCAAAGCGATCAGCAGTCAGACTTCTCTAGTGAAGAAACGCCACTGCTGTGCACAGGCAACAGCTATAGTCTACTAATCAGCGCTGTGGATAGCGATAAGTCCACCAGAAAAGTAGTCTGCAAGTCCCAGTTGCAGCGCAGGATCACAGGGGCTTGGCCGCCTGAAGAAAAAGAACTAAAGAAAGGAAAAAAAAAAAAAAACCTTTCGTGAATTGACACTGACACTACAAACACAAAAACTCTGCATTGAAAACCTGCTGCTGCCGTAACTAGCGCAACCAAGATCTTGAGCAATATTGCAGCGATTGCAGCAATTAGGTCGTAGCAATTGTAGCAAGCAAAAAGTAGTTGCTTAGAATCCCCCACCAGCTCAGCGGCTTTAATTTTTGTCTCTTACGTCTATTCACTCTATCATTTCTTCCGCCGTGTTTATTTTTTTTTTCATTATTTTTTTTCATTCTATTCCCGCTAGTTTCACTCCGATCTGCACTACTTTCTTTCCTTGGTCTTACCTACCAACTTTTCTGATTTCTCCGGTTCTTCTGGTTCTCCTAGTTCTTACACTCTCGAAATCGAAATCTAACTAGACGAACCGAACCGTTCATTGCATCTCTGAAGACAACTATATCTAGGCATTGTTTATCATTACGAAGCCCACAATCGAGACCCTCCTGTTTTGTTTTGCTACCTTCTATAATCCTGCCTACCGACCTTTCTCTTAGTCTCTAGTTGACTCGCCATCTGCCTTTCTTTCTACTTACTCCGTAAACTTCCCTAGTAGCAACTACGGCTATTGATTAGCCTTAGCAAGAGTTGAAGGTTTTTTGTTGCATGTTCATTCGTTATAATAACAACAACCGCCCCTCTCTTTGTCGCTACGCGCTTCTCTCGCTAGACAACTTTCTTAACGTCACCCATCACATTTGCCTACGACCCGGATCCAGCAAAACAACACACGCTTACTTGGGCATATATTGTTATATATAATTTCGATATATACATACACGCATACACCTGCCGATCCTTATCAAGCTAGCCATCGCCATTTAGAAGGACAAAAACATATCAAAGACATAACCTATCCCGGCTGAACCATACCACACCAAACTCAGCCAAGAATCTGCTGTCGCCTGCCGTCTGCCGCCTTTGTTCCTGCTCGCTGTTCAAAGCAAAGCAAAGACACCGAGGAAGGTCTTCGTTAGTCCCGCAGAGTACCCATCGCCGACCGTGATACAACCTCTGCTGTTCATATCCCGACCCTTCAGTTCCCACGCATGATCTGCTCGTCATGGGAAACGTCACTAGCCGCCTCGACTCGCAGGCCGCCATCTTCTTGAAAGACCAGAATAGACGTAAGTGCCCGAACACTACATTCCTCTGTCTGTTTATATGCCACCTTGGAGCCCCATTCTCACAATACAATTTTGAACAGTCTTCATCTCAAACATTACTGTCACAAGTCCTCGCAAGCGCTCTACTCTCCAGCTCACCCCAAATAGCTTTCCAGCCAGCAGAGTCTGTGTCTCGCGGCCCTCTGGAGATGCGACGCCAATCGACTTTGTCCAGGTAGGTAGATCCAATCATCTTGTCTTTGTTTAGCGCACCTTTTTGTGTTGGTCAGAACTAACCGTCACTTTGGGCTGGCGGATAGCTTGTCTGTCCATCTGTTTTAACACCAAACTAACCACCATATCTCTGTACAGGACACCGATAGCCTAGGCTTCCCGGCGCAAGCACCTAATTTCCTCCTCAAGCTCTCTAGCGACGACGAGCTCATTTTTACCTTCCATATCGTAATCCGCCAGTACGATGACGGCGCATCGCCTCCCACTGACACCAACATCGCCGGTCTCACCTTCATCCATGCTTCATCGTCACGAGAGGTCGAGAGTCTTGTTACGAGCGAATTCAACGCCAACCCTAACCTACACACCCATGACAATGTAACTTTGATAGGTGACTATGGCACCGATGGTAGTCCAGCCGTCACTTTTGAGTGGAAATGGACCTGGAAGCCGCCAAAGAACATGGATGAGCGCCAAGCTGGCTGGAGAAACACCTGCAGCGTAAGTCTTTGGTTACACTTTGCGATGTCTAATAAACGCATACTAACTTCATTCCTTACTTAAAGTTCGTCGAGTACGATCCCCGAGCTCATCGCCTCGAGACACTGGCCAATTTTTCCTTTTGGGTCTCAAGTAAGCTAATCTCATCGTCCCTTTTTCATCTTTCATCCTAAATAGCACCGAGTGTCATATCTATTCCCTAAAACATATATCTATATCCCACACCAACACTTTACTAACACTAGCTCTAATAGATACTATTCAACCTCTCAGTCAGCCAAACTCACCATCTCCATTCCATCTCGGTGCTCCGCCCAAGCTTCGCGTAGTGTCAGCCCATACCCTCGACTCACGACTCAGCAACAATGAGGCTGAAGACCCGCCATCGCCTTTGTTGGGCCAGTCCGATCCAACGCCCTCAAGCTCCGTGACAGCAATTTCACCACCAACCGCCCAATTAATACCTTCCACACCTGCTCTTGCTCCACCAGTAAAGATTGATGTAGCATGTCCTAAGCCTGATAATGACGTTACTGTCACTGATGATGGTCCTGTCTTCAGAGCTACTATGAAGTCCCTAGAACAAAAGACAGGAAACATGCGGGCACAAATGAAAAAGGTTCTGAAAAAGGCCGACAGCGCCTACCAAGCCCAGATACAGGCAAATGATGCCTTTTCAGAGTTCCTGGTGGCTTTGCGTGAAGCTTCGAGTACAAATGCCAATGCCGTACAACCTGCTATCGACCACTTCTTTGACAAGATCTCCAAAGAGATTCTCACCTACGAGCGCAACAATACTCGTAATCTCAAACTCTCAATCATCGAGCCTATCAATCGCCTTTACACCTCAGACATCAAACAGGCAGAGAACAAGAAACGAGATTTTGAAGACGAAAGCAAAGATTATTATGCTTATGTCTCCAAATACCTAGGTCAACGCCAAGACTCGATCAAATCCAAGAAGCTCGCAGATAGCGACAACAAGTACCAGTATAAGCGCAAGAACTTCGAGCTAAAGCGTTTTGACTATTCGAGCTTCATGCAAGATCTTCATGGTGGTCGTAAAGACCAGGAAGTTCTATCTCAGTTGACCCGGTATGCGAAATCACAGACCGAGAATTTCCTTGCCACTGCCAAACGCATTGAAGCATTAGAACCTCAACTTGAAGCGCTAATGTCGGAGGTTCAACAAGCCGATAAGGAGTACCAACTCCAAAGGCGCGAACGAGAAGAGAAACGGAGAGTGCTCGAGAAAGTCGGGTTAACCGCTGATGCCGATGCCTCCTTGTTTGCTACCAACGGACCGCCGTCCGCTAACGGCCAACAAACATCCGATTCTGAGCTTGGTCGTGCTGATAGTACTGGCTCGCAGTTGCGTGGCACAACTCTTGGCCCTTCCGCTGCAGTTGAAGCTGCTGGCTTAGCTAGTCCCGCCAGCAGCTCAAAGTTCAAGGGTATCCGTGATTTAGATGACCGGAGTTACATAATGGCCAGCACATCGTCTAGCCCAGGCAGTGGATGTCACCGCAAAGAAGGCCTAGTGTGGGCCTTAAGTAGGCCAGGAGGTCATGTCGACCCCAGAGCCGCCCTAAAGCAACAAGGCTGGCATAAGTTCTGGCTCGTTCTAGACCAAGGCAAGCTGCAAGAGTACAGCAACTGGAAGGAGAAGCTCGATCTCCACATGGATCCTATCGATTTACGAACTGCTTCGGTTAGAGAAGCTCGTAACGCTGAACGCCGGTTCTGTTTCGAAGTTATCACGCCTAACCTTCGTCGTGTATACCAAGCCACCTCTGAAGACGACATGAACTCATGGATCTCCTCCATCAATAACGCACTACAGAGTGCCATGGAAGGTCGCGGAGTCCGTGATATGAAGCCAGAACCTGTAGCTGAGCCTTCATCGTTCAAAAGAGATATTGGGAAGATCCTCACGGGCAAGACTGGTTCTTTGCACGGACACACCACCCAGAATTCGGCTTCAATTCCCATTCGCCGCATAACAGTTGGTGGTCGGCCTGGCACTGCCAAAACAACAGTTTCCAGCTATGACGAGAACCCAGATCGTCTCCTCCAGATGCTACGTGAGAATGATCAAGGCAACAGTTGGTGTGCCGACTGTGGTTCTGGAACCAAGGTAGAATGGGTTTCCATAAACTTGGCCATCATTCTCTGTATTGAATGCAGTGGTATCCATAGATCGCTAGGTACCCATATCAGCAAGGTCAGATCATTAACTCTAGATATCACCTCATTTACGCCCGATATCATCGAGCTCCTGATGCAAGTTGGAAACCGCGTTGCCAACATGGTATGGGAAGGCCGCTTGGAACCCGGCAATAAGCCCAGCCCACAGGCTACTCGTGAACAGCGTCTTCGCTTCATCACTGCCAAATATGTAGCCCGTGAGTTCGTGCTGCCTATCTCGTCCACCTTGTCCCGATATGGTACATCTGACGAAACACTACTTGCTGCTGTCAAAAAAAATGACATTCAACAAGTCATCTACGCTCTAGCACTCAAGGCCAATCCCAACTTGGGTGACCGGTCGCGTGGTACGCCTGTTGTATTCCTTGCTCTTGCTGCTGCTGATCCAGCCCCCCCATCACCGGGTCTGACTCCATCTTCTACCGAACCCGAGAAAAGCACAACATTCCCAGTGGCCGAGATGCTTCTGCAAAACGGCGCTGAAGTGCCCACTGATGCCCCTGCTTTCCCGCTTAGTCGCAGTGCTCAACAATATATAGACCAGAAAAGAGGTCGTGCCAAACTACTGTCTTCCTCTATGGGCGGCAATGCCCTATCATCAGAGGCCCCATCATCTCTGACCTCGAGCCCGAGCACACTCGATAGACTGTATCGTGATAAGGAATCTAGACTGCAAAAGCGAGTGAGTGCCGGCGGCCGGCTAGCCAAATCTCCCATCCCCGAAAAGTAGAAGTCTCCGGAATGGGTTAATAGGCTTGGCCGTTTGCCGTCACGGTGCCTTTGCCCCAATGAGGAGCATCACGGTCATATCCCTGATGCCTTGAACTTAAACTCTATATCTATGTCTACATCTAGAAATACTAGTGTCATCCCTGATCATAACCATATGCTTGATATGCATGGTCTAGATGGTACACGGGCTAACTTGAGCTCTATCACCACTAATTCCATCACTTCCTCCATCACCAATAATAGTTCGGTCTTCCCCCAGATCTATCCGCCTCAGCCTCAAGAGCCAGACAAACAACACTGGCCATTACCCCAAGGACGCTTGAGCTCACGTCGACCTTCGTTTTCTGCCTCTCTTCTACGTCCGCGACGTAAACGGGGCAGTGAACCACCACCAGTCACGGCATCAATGTCTATAATATCACCATCGCGTATCGATGATGAACAGCCGCCGCGCATAGCCAGAGGACACACTGATATTCTTCCTTGGCGCCATGGCATGCATCATGACAGCGGTTTCTTCCGGCTCGGTGAAGACAACCATAGTGAGGGAGCACGAGGCCACAATATGGGTGGAAGTCCTCTTCCAGCTCGGACTAGCAGTAACAAGGTGTATAGGACGCATACGTCTATCACACCTTTGTCATCAGAGGACTCTGAAAACTACACTAGAACACCTTCATCTACACATTCTATGTCAGCTCCGACTTCGCCAGTTCGGCATACTCAACATCAGTCAAGGCTTATATTGCCATCATTGTCGGAAACGGAGTATCTTGTTTTCCGCAACATGTTTCGGCAGCAGTCATCACAATCGCTCTTACAGTCGCGATCGCCTTCACGCTCATCATCGACTATTCTTCGTGATACCCCTTCATCTTAGCTACAGAATACAGCATAATTGTTGTCAACGATGAAAGCGATATCATTATTTTCTCATCTCCAGTCTACCATCATATTCTTTCACAACGATACCATATATTTCTCCTACGTCTTCCTCTACCATCATACAATGACATTTTTATATCTTACTTATCTTATATCTTTGCAGGGTTCTTCTTCTCAACTCTGTTTTTTTTAACTTTCGCGCAGCCATTTTACTTCTATATCTGTATTTGCAATTATTATTACTGTTCACCATTGTATATTGATATTCTGTCATGTTCCATGTCCTACCTCCTCTTTACCTCTAATATTCATGATTGACCATTCATTATCTGAAAGGTGATGTTATCATTCTATACTTCTCATCTAACGCTATACCCTATTGTCCTACTCTTTTCTTTTCTTTATTTATATATTTTTATGTCTATAATGTTCATGAGTGGTATGTTTAATCCTGTTTGTTATTATGACTACAATCAGGACTTGTATGTGCAAACTTTATGCACTTTTTATTGAAGGTCATAATTATAGTTTTTTCGTACTCGTAAGAACAAACTCGATAATGTAGGATTATTCCCAACTTGTAAGCTTCAATTCAGGAATGTGAATATCGTTATGTGGAGTTCCACTTTATACTAAGATATACCCTGTTTAATCTGTACGTAACCCTTGAGTAGCTTCTAACATATGCGTGGCCAGACAAGACCAAGAAATATAAAATAATTGACTATACAAAGTTTGATTCTGTTTTTTATATCTTTTTGTCAAGAAAATGATAAAACCTGAAACCTGAATCCAACATTAAATAATAACATGACGTCTGAAATAGAGTAATCTTTCTGAGAACAAGATCAAAAAAAGAAAAAGAGAAGATGAAGAAAAGAAAACAAGATTTCTTCTCCAAAAAAACCTCTTATCGTCTTCTATTTGAATCTCTTTCACGACGATCTCCTCTTTCTCTTCTGTCTTCACGTACTCTACGTCCTTCCGGCCGTCTATCAGATTCTCTCAGATCGATCTCACGTTCACGGCGATCTCGTGATGATTCTCTTTGACGATCTCTGCGTTCTCGTGGATGATCTCCATTACGATGGTGGTGATCACGATCACGATCATGTCGTTCTCGGTGTCTTTCGTTTCTGCCGGCACCTAAATCACGCGGAGGCTCGTCATCTACATAGCGACGGTCGTATAACTCTGGATCACCTCGGCCCCCGATAGCTATGAAATCATCTGGACGTCGGTTATCGTATGGCCGAGGCTCGTGGCGTCGTGGTCGTGATGAGGTTGTGGAGGATGGTGCTCCGTTGGTGCGTTGGGTGTAGGTAGAGCCAGATTGAGCGCCAAATGACTCGGCAAGAGTGGTCCGTTCACGATACACTCCACGACGGACTTGAAGACCAGCAACTCCACTCACCAGTCCGTTGGTGCTGTCTGCGAGATTATAATTGTTTGTCATCCATGGATGTGCAAGGCATTGATCAACAGTGAGTCGTTCTGTTGGATCGACAGCCAACATTTCAACAATCAAGTCACCTGTAGTGGTGGAAAATTAGTAATTTTCTTAAAAATATCAGATAAAAAGCAACCGGAACGGGATATATGGACTTACATGCTGGATCACCAACTGAATCCCAATGTGGGGAAGTGAATTTGAAGTCACCTCTCAATATCTGATCTTTCAACCTGTAGGGGAAAGCTTCGGGATGATAAAGCTCGTCTGAAAAAGGTGGGAAGCCACAGAGCATTACGTATAGAATGACACCGAGTGACCAGACATCAACAGCTTTATTATACATTGGTGGATTATCAGTTGTGAAGGTGAGAATTTCGGGGGCAACGTAGGCTGGTGTTCCACATACTGTGGTAAGAAATGAATCTTCGCCTACGATTTTGGCCAAGCCAAAATCTGCAATCTTGACTTTGTCGAGAGTACCATCGCCGAAAAGGATGTTCTCTGGTTTCAAGTCACGGTGAACCAAATTGCGGTCATGCTGAGAGAATATGTTAGCCTGTATACTTCGTTGAGAACCCTGCAGGTTCGATAGTGTCGACATACAATATACTTGATGCCTTCAAGAAGCTGCTTGAAAACTTTACGAGCTTCACCTTCCGTAAACTTGGATTTATTGATAATACGATCAAACAGCTCACCACCAGCTGCAAGCTCCATGACAATATAGTAACCATTATCTTCATGGAAGGTGTCTTTCACGCGAATGATGTTAGAATGGCTCAAGGAGATCAAAGCACCAACTTCTTTCTGCAATACTGATAGCCGATGCGTGTCATTGGGATCGACGTCGAACATCTTGACAGCGTATTGCTCTCCAGTGTACTTATCAATGCACCTGAATACCTCGCCGTATTGACCACCACCAAGAGCATCTGACGTTGTGTAGTATTGTTGGAACTTGAATTTGGGACTTCTGCCTGGGTATTGGAATGTGAATGTAGACCGATCGGCAAGTCTGATTTGATCGTTGTTCTTTAGGGCTACGATTTGATTCCGGCCTACAATGTTACCGTTGACAAACGTGCCGTTGGTTGAAAGATCTTCGAGGAAAACCACGCCGTGCTCGCCTTTTTGGAGAGTGAGAAGGCAGTGACGGTTGGATAGGATGGGGTGATCAATATGAAAGTTAACCTCAGGTCTATGGCGGCCAATGCAAAAACATGCGGCAGCTTCACTTTCTAATTGGCCTACCCTTCTGCTATTAGACCTTCTGGAGGCAGGTGGGCGAGGCATATCGTCCCCAAGCTCTATGCGGCCAGGATATAATCCGGGATTGTTCGGCCTCAAGTATCCCCAGACTCGGTTTGCAATCTCGTGTGCTTCATCGGGTTGAGTATTGCTGCGGTCTAGGGTTTGTGAGAAGGGCTGAGTGTCGTTTGGGGAGCTGGGATAGTTTTCTTGGCCGTATAGGCCATTGTTGCGGTCGTCTACATAGTCATCCCAGTAGGCATCATCCTGGTGGACAAGAGGCGTGGTGATGACACCTGGGCGCGGGCTTTCTTCGTTGGCATCAAGATATTCGTTATAACGCGACGGGGATACTGGGCGTCTGGCCCGGCTAGACTGGGAGTGCCGGTTTATAACGCCTCTGGGAGCCACAGCTGCGACTAGGTTCGACCTTGAAGAGCGCGCATATATACGTTGAGAACGACGGGGAGCGCTCTCTCTAGGCGGATTGCGATCCTTAAGAGCAAGAAGAATGGCGAGTTTGTTAGCCCATGTATAGAGGAAGATATATATAGAGTACATTCTGGTAGCGGAGCTTGGACATGATATGAAGGCGAATATGATCGGAAGTACTCACTCGAGGTGGCATATTGATGATAAACGTGCGGTGATAGCACAAGCCGGCTTAAAATAGCTGTAGGGAAGACCGTATAGCGTCGCAATAGATGGGTTTAGATCAAGAGTTTAGAGTTGATCAGGCGGGTGTACCAACACTAACAATATGCTTAACAGCAATCAGGTCGCGAATGGCGCGTGAGCAGCAAAATCCGGCGTGTGACGAGGTATAGAAAAAATAACCGACTTTGAAGGACTTTGAAGAACAAATGACAAGGAAAATGTAAGAAAGTAAAAAATAAATAAAAAAAAGAACAAAACAAGAATTATAAAGGAAATAGGGTAATGAAGCAACAGGAAAATACACTGCAAAGGCGGGCAAAAGCTTGAGCAAATCAACAAGCTCTGTAATTATGGGTAAGAAAAGAGATGAGAGCGACAATGATACAGCTTATGACTTAGCCAGGGGTTCGTTGGATGGTTTTGAGCACTAGAACAGCAGCAGTAGCCAGGATTGAAGTTGATTAGTTGTCATGGACAAACTGAAATAAATCACAAAATTGTGAGCAGCAAAGAGCGCATTGAATACCATATATATATACGATCTCTGCCTAAATCATCAACAACTAGAGAAGTAGAGTTACCACAACAAATAACGTTACTCCATGTAAAAGGAAACTGCCCGTCCAACCCATTCAAATCAATTGAGCGGACAGATGCCCAGAATTATCCAGGCCAGGGAAGCTTAATACCTAGCTGGGACGGAAGGAACGCCCAAATAAAATGTAGATCAACCAGTTACTTCTTTTCTTCTACGATCTTTTCGAAGTCATAACTGCAAAAATTGCCGAATTAAGCACAAGTCTGCACCTGCCGCAGCAGCGGAATTCTGCCTGCTTGTCAGACTTGTTTATGGTTGCATAATAGACAGTTTTTGCTTTGGTTTTGATTTCTTTTATGACTGCCATTTATCTTTTCATGTTTTGTAACCCCAATGGCTTGAGTGGCAGGCAATCCATCATCAATATCGTCATTATCATCGCCATGTTATCAATCATTATATTCTACTGAGCCAAGAATAGAGACTAAACGGATCATTGTTTGTTTACATATACTTAAGCATGGTCAAGGCCTTCTGTTGTTTGGTTGAAGCCTATATCCTCCCTCGTTCTTGTCTTGTTTCCCCGTGTCGAATCCCCATAACCTACGAACACCCTGGTCGGCGCCGGGCCCCTTCAAAGTTTACTCTTAATCACATTGTTTGGTGGGACACTTATAGCTAGGCTGCAGCTGTGGATCAGCCCTTCATCTGTCACCAGCTAAATGATTTAGTGAGCCAAGGTCTCCTGACAAAATCCAAAGTGCTATAGCCCGCAAGGGAGAGACTGTTGATCGATGGCTCTCTTGCCTGCGACAAACAACAAGATACACATAGCTGGAATGGAGCCATATGCATGTGTATAGAAAACTAATTGCAAAATCTTCCCCTTGACTTTTGAGGGAAGCGATTGTAGTCTGCCTACCCAATGCTTACTTGCACTAACGACGTATGTAGTCTCACTGCCCACATCGGATATGCGTGCATTTTAACAACACCTAAGCACTCTGGCCATTTATCAGATTTCTATTTCTGTCCGGAGGCCGCTTTTTTGTGTCGATACGAGGATTGTTACTATCAAAGTATGTACATATAGATATGTAAAAGACGGAGAGAAAAGAAGAAATTGTATTAAATAATTTTATTTTTTTTAAAGATCGCTTATCAGTGACATGACTTACATAATCAATACACAGCATAACAAAATAATTGTTTGTTGGATCGATATCGATCTTATTGAATTGAGTATCTGTGATATATGCTACCTCGACCAAGCTTAACGTTCTGCGCTTCCCCCTCCATTGTAGGGAGTTGATTAGCCAAGGCACATATGGAAGCTTCACCGGCTGGATCCTTTATCGAATCGAGGTACACACGCCGTAACATTCTGCTGTTATCTTCTCTTGGCTGTGCAGTTTGACTAAGTATTGTTATTATTTTTGCATTCATATGACAATGGAACCCGTATATGTATATTCTCAATTGAAGTAAGGTCCTCTTCGAAATTCAATCGACATGTAGGTTTTGTTTGGGCTGTTCATAATCAAAACCCTGGTTCAAGAGCCCCTAGTCTCGCGACATAGTCCTAAATTGGGTCGCAAAACATTGTAGAATGGCTTGATTTCAATCCTGGACTTACTTCAAGTTACTCCGGACTTGCCTAAGCATGCTCCCTCCCTCCGTGCGCCGGCTTTTGCTTCTTTTTTCTTTTAGCGTAGGAGAGGCCCGGCGGCTGTGCTCTGAAGCGAATTAAAGAAACGAACGTCGTCCACGCAGCGTCCAATAACTAGCATGACACGATGGCGTAGCCTGCACGATGACTCGCTTTGTTGTCTAATGCTTCTTCCATTGAGCTTGAGGGCGCACATGAGCATGGAGTGGTGACCAATGCTAGGTTATGCGTGTAAGTCACGAATGGGTGTGACAGTGTCTTTTAAATTTTCTTTTAGCTTGTGTTTTACCACGGTACTTGTCCCAACAAACACAGCATTGACTACAAGCCGTCTAAGCTAGTATCGCTAACTCTCTGGGCTTAGAACATACATAACCCTATCCGATACACCCTAACGAGGTATCACCCGGTATTCTGCCGCGACCACCCTAAAAGTTTGTTCAAATTCTGCCCCACATACTTGCCCCTCCATGTGTGGGCGGGCATTTCTGCACAGAATTTCAATATCGATATTTTCACATAACGCCAACGACAAGTTTCTCTGCACCGACGAATCAACGAGGCACTTCGCGAGCCATTCGAGATCCTCCACCCAAATCATTACCCGTCCCTCCTGTCCCCACGACCGAGTTCATCGATCCCCCTGCCGGCCGAGCCTTGTCCGCATCGATTCCAACTCTTGTGAAGGCCCTTTGTTTGCCTGTCTCTGTTCTATAACGTTTCTGTTCCCTTCGCTTCTTCTCTTCTCCCATCTCTCTTCTTTGCCCCTGTCGCAATCATGGCTGCTGTCGCTCAACAGCAAAAGCCCGCCGAGGCCGCATCGCTGGTCTTCGTCGAGGGTTCCTTTGAGGAACTCGCCCTGGAAATGGCCGAATTCCTCCGCATCCCTGACGACGTCCAGCCCATCATTGAGAAGAAGGAGGAGGTTCTTGTTAAGCTCGTCAAGGCCTCGCCATCGCTCACCTCCGTCTCCGAGAGAAACTTCACCGCTGCCGCCAACCTAATGATCTACCTCGTCTTCCAGTCAGCCGACCCTAAGAAGCATCTGCCCTCGCTATGCAATGCATTCTCCAAGCCCGTTGCCAACTCGCCTATCAACGGTGTCGGTCTGAGCCTCAACGCCCTGACTACCATATTCAACTTGCTGCCTCCCAGCAACCCTGTCCGCTTCCGTGTCCTTCTGGAGATCCTCAAGTATCTCAAGCAGAGCGGCACCTGGGAGACCCTTCGCCCCTACCTTGAGTTCCTGCCTTCATGGATCCAGGAATGGGGTCTGACCGGCGAGCAGCAGCGCCAGATTTACGAGGAGACCGCCGATGTTGCCTACGAGGCTGGTCAAGAAGAGTATGTATTCCTGTCTTCAGCTTATTATGCTCCTACCAACGTTAAGCAAACGAAGTGACAGTGACATGCCCAATATTTGCCTTTTTGTAGACTATAATTTCTACAACACAGAACGAATTTGTTGCTAATTATACCACCTATTTCTTTGTCTATAGGGAGAGCTTCCAGTACATCCTCAAGGCTCTGCGTACCTTTAATGCCGATTCTCGTGAAGAGGTTTCGTCCGAGGCCGCTCAGCGCCTAGCTCTGCGTGCTGTCAAGACCTCTCTCATGTCTAACACCCACTTCCTGTTCCAGGAGCTCCGTGGCATTCCTGCCGTCCAGGCATTGAACGACTCTCACGCTGCCTACGCCCAGCTGTTGGAGATCTTTGCCGAGCAGGATCTCGAGGACTACAACGCCTTCAATGACGAACACAAGGGCTTCCTCGAGCAGGAAGGCCTAGATGGCGAGAAGTTGCACCGCAAGATGCGTCTGCTGTCCTTTGCTAGTCTTGCTGCTGCCACACCCACCCGCGAGATCCCCTATGCCAGCATCGCCAAGGCCCTTCAGATCGCCGAGGACGAGGTTGAGATGTGGACCATCGATGCTATCCGCGCCGGCCTCGTCGAAGGCAAGCTTTCCCAGCAAAAGAGTGTGTTCCTCGTTCACAAGATCACTTTCAGAGTCTTCAGCACCCGGCAATGGCAGGAGCTGTCTACCCGTGTCGACCAATGGAAGACCACCCTGCGCTCCGTTTTGGACAACCTTCTCCAGGCTCGCGAGGACGTTAATCTGCAGCAGGAGCGTGATGCTCAAGAGCTAGAGCGCAAGATTGCTCAGGCTGCTTCTGGTGGCGCTGACAACGAGAAGAACAACAAGGGTGGCCGCAGACATAACAACAACAACAACAACCGGGATCACAAGCACCGTGGCGACCGTGAATACAACAACAACAATAAGCAGATCAAGGAACGCAACGATAACGACGACTAAACTGAAGCCCCTTTCTTTTTGTGATCGATTTGATACCTTTTATTAATTTCTTTTCTAAAGAAGACGGAAGAAAATCTTTTAGAGAAGAGGAGAAAAGGCTTTCCAAAAAATTAAAACAGAAGAAGAGAGAAAAAAATGAGAAAAATATTCGCAAAATAAAACTTGCAAAGCATAACAAGTGAAAATGAAAATATGATACATATAAGACAAGACATCTTTGTTTCTTGTGGTATCTTTTGATCTTTCCTGTTTCTTACGAACTTTTTATCTGTGTGTGTAACCATAATTCTTGCTCACTGTTTGACAAAACCAGAAAAGTACCGGGTCTTTTTTTTCTTTCTCTTCTTTTGGGTTATCTTTCTGGTTAACGGCGGTGTTTATCTTTATTGTTCATTATTTCTCTACATTCGGGTTTTTGCTTATATGAAATGGGTTTATTTTCTTTTTGGTTTCGCCTACTTATCTCCGGCCATATGGCGTTTTATTCCATGTCTCACACAAAAATTATCATTCTATTTCTTCATACATTCATCATCACCAACATGTTTCTGGCCTGGTTTCATCTTATCTGTATACTCTAATCATGTTTAATGTGTCTTTGATCATGTTTATCATGTTGATTCACTAACTATGGGTTTATATCGAATTCAAGTACGCCATTCACCATAACTCACAGGCAAATGCCAAAAACCAAGACACCAATGAACGCTATACAGAGGCATTCCTTGGTATTGGTGTAGTTTTGTATGTGAAGAGCCTCAATAGACATCTTTCTCCCTTCACCCATAAGCATTTTGTCTTTCTCTTCTTCTTCCCTTACCTCTACTACATTCGGGGCTGGTCCAAACGTAAGAACCCTCTCAGCTACGTAATTCAACGTGATAGCTGCACTACGAGTCATGTTTGTATCACGTAATGCCCAAAGAACTTCCGAAGCAGTTGGCATACTTTCTAGCTTGTCGTCAACTGCCGACAGCATCCACTCTCGCTTGTCAACAGAATTCAACCTCTCAGCATAACGCTTCTCTGCGATGGCCAGGTTCGTGGCATCGTCTCTCGCCTCATACAAGAAGCATTTGGAGCGGCAAAAGCCTCTGCACCGTCCGGTAGGCCGGTATTCGGTGAAGCAGTTACAGAAGTGTCGGTATCCTGTATCAGTGATGTCCTCGTTGCAGATATAGCACGTCATACCACCACACTGGCAATGCATGTTGTTGCAGCCACTTTCCTTGATGAAAACTAGGCCGCATCTAGGACATGTGCGCTTCGAAACATTGCTCAATTCTTCCTGGATGGCGTCTTCGCGTGTCATGGACGCATATCGGAACAGGGTATCGCTGCAACGGTGCGCGTTTGTCCAGGGAACTTGGCACTTGAGGCATGATATCCGGGCACAACGCGGGCTACGGCATTGGAAACGCCGGCCGATGGAACGCAGTGTGAAGCGGTTTATAGCAGCAGCCCATTCTTGACGTAGGTCGGCCGTCTGTTGTCGGATTTTCGCGGCATCCAGTGGTGATGTAAACGACATGACGTACAGGATGATGTCGATGATGGCGTAGCGCACAACGAGACAGGCAATAAGCCACCAGACAGTGAGTGGCGTAGACCACAGTGGCCGCACGATCGTCTGCTTGGCATCGTCGACCCAGAGGTTGTCAATGCTCTCGGCGTACGCACAGAAGCAGCAGCGAACCATCGGGATATTGCACTCGGCCACAGCCCACTCACTCAACTTTAGATCGTATAGGCGCAACATTTCCTGGCCCTTGGGAGTGTCGCCAAAAATTCGGCGAAGAGCAATGTATGATATCGTTCCGGCACATGCATCCGCATCGGCTGCAAAGCATCTCAGATCGCAGGTCGCTTCCGATGCCACGATGGCTTTGCGGTTTTGCCCAAACATGACCCGCGATATCACATCCTGAACACACTTCAAACACAAAGCATGAGCATCTTCCGAGCATTTCATGATCTGCTGTGGTGGGTGGTCGCAAAAGCAGCAGCAGCACTCAATCTTCTGCTCTTCCTCGGTCGCTTTAGTCTCACACTGTTGTTTCAGCTTCGCAATGTTGTGGGCTCGCATATGTGTCAGTTGCTCGTGCTTCAACACAGGCACCACTATGGCCATGTATGCCTCGTGGTCTAGCTGCTCACATCCCGTACTCATTACGCAAGGCTCATATGAATTGCTAGTAGTACGTGGTGCCCCATCATTCCCACGGCGGAATGTCAGAAGAGAATCGTCAGTAGCGAGCCGGATACCACACTTCATACTGTACTCAGTACGCGGGGGGTGAAGCCGGCCAAATCTCTTGACTAAAGTGTCACGAAGGGCATAATAGCCCTTAATTTCCGTATCTGGAGTGGTATCCCAGATTTCTACCAGATCTGTCAGGGTTATGATTGGGTTGATGTCACGGCGAGCAAGTACCAAAGCTGCGAGGAAGTATCTGGCAGGACGGAAATACTTAGTCCGGATAGGGGGATGCGATTGAAGGTAGTCGTTCTCTATACGATCATATTCCAAGGCCCTGGTGAAGGGGTGATGTTCGACATCGGTGAACACAAAGTCGTCCATTTCGAAGATGAAAACGTCTTTGCCCCGCAATACATCTTGGTGGTAGTCACCCTCAAATTCGGACTTGGAAGCCTCAGCGCCTGCCCACTCTAGAAGACGCTCTTCAAGCTCAAAATGGCTGCGAGCTGTGTCGAGGATGCTGCTGATAGCAGCACGCATACTAGCCTTGGAAAGTTGTGGGTAGATTTGAAGGATGTTGTCAAACAGATTATCGATAGCAACGATAGTGGAATTAGTCTTGTTTTCTTCAAGTAAAGGCCGTGAAGTTATGTCGAGCAAACATGAGATATACTTCTTTCCCTTCATGCGATTCTCTTTGAGTCGCCTCCAGAATGCGTCGTCGATTGTCATCTTCTCGCATATCTTGCCACCACTGAGTTCCTTAGGGGCTTCATCTTCTTCGTCAACAGAATCATCATCGGACTCAACTCTTATCCCATCGAGCGTTTTCAAGATCTTACTAGCTTTAGCGTTGATGCCGGCTATGTTAGGATCGACGGGCGTATTGAACAATCTTTCGCGGACATGATCGGCATCTAAGTCCGGTTGAATCCAGTTGATGCCATCCTCGAGATCTTCTGTGGTATAAATCAAGTTCGCCATGATTTTCTAAGTTATGTGATAAACACCTTTGAAAATGAGATGCTAAAATAACGGGGAACAAATGATATCCAGGCCGAGATGCTTATATCTATCGAACTAGACTCGATGATTGTCTAAGGCAGAGACGGAATAGGTTAGAAAGAGAGAAAGGTTTGTTCAATGAATCGAGTCGGAATCAAAAAGGGTGCAAATGATATAACTTGAGATGGTCTTTGTGGTTGTGATTGGTTTGAAAACTGTTGTTGTTGTTTGTTCATCTCTTCAGGAGAAATAATCTAAAAAAACAAAAAAATTGGCAGCAGCCTCATGTTTATAAATTATTCCACGACATTCAGTTGTGGCAACTTCTTAATAACTTTAAGAGCTTCATGCTGTTACCTCTTTCTTGCCCCCAGATTCCAAAATTTGGTACTTACCTGGTTGTTTTTGTCCAAAGTAAAGTAGTGCCTTTTACATATATATGGTCTCACTTACTTTACATGTTCCTATATCTTCTTCTCGTGAGGTTTATACTCAAAATATAATACTTCTTAGTTCTACTCTTTTTCTAGACTTCATATATTCATGATTGAATATGGCTTATCTTTAATATGGCTTATCTTTAATATGATCTCTTAAATCTATCGTGAAGCTGTATGGCTTCTCTCTGGGTTGTACTAGCAAGCTTATGACTTCTTGAATTTAACCCCCAGCTTTAGAGAATAACTAGTGACTTGTATAGCAGACGGTTTATGATATGAAGTTGCCTCCATCGGCCACATTGCGTAAATAGTTTTGAAATCATAGGTAAGATGTCCATCAATTGAACGAATTGGTACAAGCTGCTATGCCACTAACAAGAGTTAGTAACACTAACCACATATCTTTCACCGTTCACGTAACTTTGAAAAAATGGTAAACCCATATCGTACTAAATATTGGCCATGGCGTCTATGAGCGACTACTTGTAATTGCCACACTCTACTTCGAAGCTCTGTTTCGTTAGCGCCTAAGCTTCTATATCATGCAAACGCCTTAGTTTCGCCTGATGTACAGAAAAATAAGGTTATTTATCACCTTCACTAGAAGGTATCTGTAGCTGCAAACAGAGCCCGTGCTACAGTCAGCTTTAGTTTTCATGATATTCTTGGCCATCTAGGCAATACAGTAGGAAATGCAGAGCCTCACAAGCCGATGCGTTTTTAGCTTTTTGTCAAGTCCACGGTAGTCGACGTTTAGGAACTTTTGGCTCACTTTTCTGCTCTTCTATTGTCCTTCTAAACGTGTCAACAAGATGGTTTCAGCTCTAGAAATATGTTGGGTAGTGGCAGCGAGTAGTCCAGGCGTCTTTCTCTTCGGTCCGTGGGTGGATTTCATAGCAATTTATCATTAGTCCACGTTCTGGCAAATGTATTTAGCGTCCACTATAACTCAGATTTACCTAAACGATAGATACTTCCCTATATGGACTACTTGTCAGTCGCATAAAAATGTTAATCCAATACAGGATACAAGCTTCCCGCTGTCAATTATTCATGTGATTGTTCCGTGTCGTGCGACATGCAATTATTTGGGTAATAAGCGAAATAAATGATAGTTGAGTGAATCATACATTTTTAGACAGCACTCCTCTGATGACCGTTAAGTATGCATCTTGATATCTATATCATTCAGATCAACTCGAGACTTCGCCCAACTCTGTGAGGAGTCGTTGTTACGTCTTCCTCACTTTATATGCAGAACCCTAGGGTTATCTCATAACAAACATCGACATCCCAGCAATGACAAGTCTATCGTATACATAGTAACTTGGAACTAATAATATCGACGCCAGCAAGTCTACTCTTTGGGTTGGCACTGTGTCAATCATTTCACGGTCATGACTACTACGATTAACTGAGTTTAAGTGATGAACAGAACACACGAGCTACAGTTATGGGAAAATGGAAATATGAAAATGGAAGTAATGTTACATTGCAAAATATCAAGCCGCGGTTTATGTTCGCGTCCTCCGATATCATTCATGAGTTAAAGACTATACAATTAAGAAAGGTAGAACAAGATAATGAAAGAAAAAAGAAAATAAGCCAGAAAGAGATAATATGGGGGTATATCCGAAGAGAAGAAAGTGAAAATGGCAGTAAGACAAAAAAAAAAAAAAAAAAAAAAAGGGAGATTATAGATAGAACGTGGCAGTCCCTAAATAGAGGAAAGGCTAAGGTATACTATATACCAATAGCAAGAAACCAGTTCGGATATTCCATGATGTGTCACGGAAATTTTCAAGAGACGCCAGTTTTTGATCTATATCTCAAGAATAGAATAAGAATGTTGAATAAGAGAAAGGAAAGAGTCATAACGACAGAGGGAAGAGAAAGGGAAGAAAAGCAGTACGTCAGAAATTGAAGATGACAAGAGGCATTGATCAAGCGGCGTCCCTCACTGCAGCCCGAGTCAATTTTAAAAAGGTTTATTTTGTTGATATATATCTTCATTGCTTAGAAGAAAGCAGCAAAAGCGCAAGCAACCAGGACCATAGCAGCAACGGGGCCCGAAGCCGAGCCAGCGCTAGTAACGACCTGAGTGGCCGAAACAGCAGCAGTCGTAACGGCAGCAGACGGAGCCGAGCTAGCTGAGTATCCAGTGTAGTTGGCAGCGTGGACGGGGAAGCCAGTGCTAGCGGAAGCAGCAGTGAAGCTGACGGCAGTGGTCAGGAACTGCTGAACACTGTACGAAGTAGTGTTGACGGGGCGGTAGACACTGGTAGTCAGAGGAATGGTAACAGAGGTGCTGGTGGAAGACGCAATGGAGGTAGTGGCGGGATCCGAGGCAAGGGCACCGGTAGACAGGCCATTAATAGTGGCGCAAGTGTCCAGCGAACTGCCATCGGCACAGCACACGTTGCTAGTAGAATCGATAGTTTCGTAAGCGCAGAAGTAGCCTGACTCGCAAGAAGCTGATGAAGTGAGTTAGTATGGCTAGATATGTATAGAGAAGGTTGTGATCAACTTACTGCCTAGACCGGAGTACGAGCAACAAGACTCGCCAGCAGTGGGGTTGTAGCAGTGAGCCTTGTTGTCAGAGGAAGAGCAAGTCTCGTAGCCAGCACCGCAAGCCTCAGCACAGGTAGTGCCAGTACCGCATGAAGTGACCTCGGGCTCGTATCCAGTGGTAGAGTCGCGGAGACGGAGGAGACCATCCTTGGGGTAGGACATTCTGGTGAACTCGCGGGCAGCAGAGACAGAGGCCACAAGGGCAAGAAGGACAGACGAGGCACGCATTTTGAAAAGCTGGTGGATATCAAATAAGAAAGATAAGAAGGCGAAGTAGTTGAAAACGACTGTGATTCGAAGCTGGATAGCTTGTTGAAGATTTGAAAGAATGGACCGCAAGAAGCTTGCTAACAAATTATATAAGCTATCAAGGCTTGGAAGGAAGGAAGGAAGAAAAGTGAAGAGTGTTATTTTCGGAATGAACTGGAGAAGGAGAAACGTCAAGAAAAGAAGGAGGGCATCTCGGCAGTCTTAAAGACGCGGGGCACAGCGTAAGAAAGAAGCAACAACCGCCAGAAGAGCAGTCAACAACAACATTTGGCAACTACTGATCAAGGGTAGGCGTTTGGCCTCTAGCAGGGGTCATCTTTTGATTGAGTTTTATTTTCTTGATATTTTCTTTATTTTCTCAATTTTTCAATTGGAGGGGAAACGTTGGCTGGTCTCGGCAGTCAATGTGTGAGAGGCAAAGACATATTTCCAACACCAATAGCCTGCAAAGTGACACTTGAATGAAGAAAAGAAATATTGGCTTTTTGGGTATTACAGGGGTCCGGGGATCCAAATCGAACGGCAAGGTCGTGTGGCCTATGGATGGAACAAGCCATGGATAAGACTGAACAGAAGAACTGGATAGACAGCCCATCATTGAGCGAGGAGGGTCTGTGCCCACTGGAACTGACTGGCTGGGATTTTACAGGCTAAGGGCGAGTGTTCATTACAGGGGGGGTCTTCTTTTCTTAGCTGTTAGACACGATAAAAAAAAGGGAACAAGATAGACAACAGCCGCCAACAATTACCCGCCTGATGCAGAACACAGACTGACGGGTTTTGGCAAAAGGCCCTCCAAGCTCTGCCTGCTGTCATCCGGGTGGTAAAAATAATAAAAAATGTACGAGAAAAACATGGCAAGAAGGCTTGATTAGGTGTCTTGGACCATATATGCCGTACATCGTGAGATTTCAGATGCTGTGGATCAAAAGAAGCACTGCCTACCTTGCTATCCAAGGTACATAACAGATAAGACAGTCGGCAGTAAGTAGACTGATGGGCAGGCATAAAGGGACAGAAACACCTCTATGAATAAACAAGCAGCCTCAGGGTTGGTCTCCCGCCAACGCTGGCTTGTCCGCGGTCTCTGGCGATCCGATCGACAGCAAGACATTAAAAGAAGAGCATTGTCGTCCTACAGTTCTAGCCCGTCTCCTTATTATTTCCATACTTTTCTGTACCTGCATAATACATCGGCTCAAATGATAAGACAGCCAGGGTTTCATCCGCGTCCAGATGCAGGACAAATCCTCGCTCCACCATAGATGCCACATCGTGACTATGATTTCAATGACTTTACTATAGTTAGCGTTCGCTATTGTAAACCAACAAAAAGAAACAAAAACGGACAAAGACCGTCCATCCACCGATTTAGCAGCATCTCCTGATATTGCGCTTGGTCGTTCCAAGCTGAGATGATATTTATCTCGGTGGACAGAATGCAACCATAAGTCAATGATTGTGTTTCTTGATGGAACAGCAAACACTGAAATCTCATGGTGCTTATCGCAAAATCTGAGAGATCTCGGTCAACGTAGCATGTGCTGCGCTCTACTATAGGTGTCTGCCGTTGTGAGATCGAGACCTACAATCTTCTCAGATCAAGACAAACTGCAGTGGAAACAACTGCATCGCCGACCTGCATGGCTTTTTATTCACCATTTTGTTATTTTCTACTGGCAAATATGCGTATATGCAACAATCCGTCGGAAACGGTATTGAAATAAATAAATATGATAAACGCCACATCTTCGTTCTCGTCAAGTCAAAATCAAGCCAAGACTTGGCTGTCTGACATCTTACAACTATGTACTTTCGCTGTAAAATTAACCGCCGTACACTGAAACCAAGCCTCTAAGAAGCGAAAAGAGCTCTTGGACGCGGTGCAAGAGTTGCAGTGCAACGCTGACATCGCTATCTCGCTCTCATCTATATATGTATATGAATACATAGCAAGACAAGACAAATACTACCCTAATCGACAAACATTCACCCCGTGGCTTAAACTCTCTAACCTAAGCCCATCTCGGCTGTCATGTTGCTCAGATAGTTGGCTCAGGTACGCCCAACACGCGGGTTAAAGTTCAGCCAGCGCACCAATCCACTGAAGAACAGTGGTACATGTCATTCTCTCGTCAACTTACAGTGGGTATTCTTCACAAATACGGAGCAAAAAAACAATACAGCTAAATAAACACATAATAAGCCCACGAGCTAGTCGCAAAACTCATGGTTCCCAGACACAACCAATTCAAACAGTTCAAAAAAAAGCCTGGATATACCTCAGACCCGTGCTAACCCTAACATAAAACTGGCGAAACAACAACTGAACCACAGCAATTGTCAAATGGGTAAAAAAGAAAAAAAGAAAAAAAAAGAAAAAAAGAAAAAAAGAAAAAAAAAGCTACAAACATGTGAAAGCTCATACGTCCCTTTTTGTTCGACCTTTTCTTTTCCTCGGATGGCTAACCGTAAGAAAACAAAAAAAAAAAAAAAAANNAAAAAAAAAAAAAAAAAAAAAAAGCTTATAGTGGGTTGCTTCTCCCGCTTATCTTTGGCCACTAACTGCTTTGTGCGTTTGTTCCTTTTCTTCGCTGACAATGCCGTTTGTACTATAACACATTCCATTCGGTTAAAATATATATATATATATATATATTTTGGAAAAGTCAAGATCGGGGATTTTCATATATAAAGTTTTGTTTTTGGGGTGTCGAGTACATATGTATCTAGCTGCAAATTGTGATATGTTGCGAAAATTAAACTTTATGTCGATTAGGGTTAGACTAGAATGTATACTATCTTTATTGTATTCCTTAGGTTGTCTATCTCCGCATCGCATCGTAGCGTAGTAGCGTGCTAAGCGTTTAAAGCATGTGTAAGCTATATATTTACATCTTCATAGCTCTAGATAGCTCAATAAGATTAATGAATTAAAAAAAAAAGCTATATATTTTACTACGTAACTTTTCACTACCAATTGCTCTGAGTTTGCACACTACCTTGATTCTATGTAAGAACTAAACTTCTTGTTGTCTCCTCCACGTCTGTAGGCTAAAAGAGAAAGAATAATTGACTCGTTGTCATCACATTGGCTTCCTCCATGTAACCAAAGAGTTTGAGTTTGATTGTCGTTACTCCTACACCTACATAATTTGGATCTTTAGAAGTCACGATAATAACTTGACTTTGTTTTGTACATCCTTTTCTGAGGGGATTATAACTTTGTGCTGACTTTTGTTTCCCTCTCCGACTATATCAAGCCGCAAACTTAGCCATGCCGGGCTACGGATGGATGGGTGAAGGGGCCTTTCTATCAGTTTTCTTTATTTTTCTTTTTGCTGTGGTGATGCCTGGACTTTTTGGCGTGTTTGCTTTACAAGCTTACTGTTGATTCTCTGTATATCCATCCCATCCATTCTTATTCTTCTGGGGTCTTTGACTGTCGACTAAAATAGATACTATTCGTCTCTACCATGTGTCTATGGCTTTGCCAGCAAACAATAAAGTTATCTTTCTCTGTTGTTGCTTTTGTGTGCGTCTTTATTCTCATTTTTGTGCTTGTTACATGAGGCTATACAACATAATTTGAGAAGATTCTGTTTTTGCTGAATTTTTCCTGTTTTGATGCCACACTGCTACACAATTAAATTCTCCAGGTGAAGACAAAAATGATTCTCTAGGCCTGAGATCTGAGTCAAGTCCTACGTTACTCCTTGACCGTCTCATTCTGTAGACTTACAACTGGTTGTCACGATAAATCAGTAGGCGAAGTACAATCTGTTGGTCACTGCATATGTATGGTGTGTCACAACATAACACAACTAACTTCTGTCTTATCTGTCTTTTGCCTTACTGTTATCTGTATTCAACTTCTTTCGACTTTGAATCTTTTCCATTCACTTTTGCCGGATTTTTTGCTCTCGGTATTGATCGCTACTATATTCACGCATGCTATAATTTGTTCCTTCATGTAGTCCCGCATCAACTCATTTCCGCATATTAACTTAAATTTATATTTTCTTTTCTCACTCCTCATAATTTTGCGATTTTGTATCCCCATCTCCTCATTGTTATGGTTTTCTTTTCTTTCCTTTTTTTTTTTTTTCAAATTTTTTTTTTTTCACATCTGGTACGATACCAAAAATTCATAGCATGCGTTGAAAAATACAAATTATTGTGAAAAAGTCTCATATATTCTTTTTAGCTACTTATTATATATTGACCTGTACCTGTATGTAAATGTGTGTATGTATATGTAGACTTTGGCTCATATGATACAAATAGATCAACTTAAAAAATGCTACCAGAGGATAAGGATAATTAATATCTCTGAGTCAAATTATCACTACGACTTCCTGATGACCCAGAGTGACACATCATGAAGTACTATACTAACAGGAGACAAAATGATAATAAACCTAGACCTAGGAGCTATGAGTTTCTGTGGTCAATAAGCTATGGTCGTACCACTACCGCTTTCACACTAATCAAGAATTACATTCTTCTAGAACAAGATCTTCGTCTTTTGGTCTCGGTTTGGGGACAGACACAATCGTAAATTCCGTAGTCCTTGTCTCAAGTCTAGACTAATCCTACATGTGATTATTTGACTTATCGCGTGGTTCACTAGAATGGACAGTCATGCCAGAGAAATTCGTGAATGTGGTTTTTCGAAAGATGGGGTTTCCATTTTTTCTCTTTGATTTCCCCTCTATTCTTCCGCCTTTCTTCTTTTTTTTCTCTATATTGGCTCCTCTATGAATCAAATTCGAGACTCCTATTTTTCTCTACTTTTCTCTTTCTGCCCCCTCTTCTCATGCATCTTATTCTGCTATTTAATCTAATGAACTTGAAATCTTTGTGAACTACGTATTGATACAAATCTTCTATCAGTTGGAGAGTCTATTCCGCATCTGTTTGAGTTAGACGCAAAGACGCTTATGCATTTCTAGACCTTACATGTCTTATTATATTACCACAAAGAGACTTAGATACTGTTATTCGATAGTTAGATTCGCATGAGTGAACATAACATACGTATTATAATATGGTATTGCATGCCGTAGCGCTATATAACTATAGGACAACAAAGCCTACCCTGAATATATATGATATTCTGTCTTCTTAAGGCCTTTGGCTTCGTCATCCTTGATCTACCTGGTTGTATGTACAATGTATGATACATCTGCGTTATAATGCTAAGAACCTATTACGCCATTTGCTACACTACCTATCTACAAACATGTATATATGTATGTTGACACTAGTATTTTTGTAATAATTCCTTGTCGAGAGATAAATAACTATTTTCCTTCCTGTTTTTGGTACTATGGCCATACACGTACGTATATACACACGTTTATCTACAGTGGCTAACTACCAATTTTGTACTCACAATTGAACCGGGCTTGCATTGAGAATCTTATGTTAGTTGACTGTCAATGACTAGGAAAAACTGTGGGTATGATATTTAAGGTATGTATCATCTGTATATCGCAGTAATCAACGATATACAAATGTATAATAGGAATTTCATATAACTGCCTACATGTAGAGTCTCTAAACCCCTATTCTTACATATTTTGTACAAAAGTCCTCACTGAGATTTCCAAAACTGCTTTCCTGGCTATGTTGAAGGCTATAGTTACTATAACCTATCGTGTTGTCCATACAATCTAATGTAATGATAACAAAAACAAAACAGGAGAAATGCCCGTCTCAAGCACGTGCAAAACTAGCGAAAGCTCCGAGAATATATAATAGCAAACAAAACACCTCGCTACTACAAACTTTCCTCGTTGATAGTTGATTGTTTCATGCCTTTGATTCATCAACTTCGTGTCAATGCTTCATATTGCTAATCCTAGGCAGCAGTCATAGCTAGTGAGTATGGTCTAGTCTGAATCATAATATCAATCCGTGATAACTAGTTGGCTTTATTTCTTCTTTTATTTGATTTATTTTTATTCGCCCTTTCTACTAAATATCAAGAACAGGCTACATGTCCGTGATCTATCTACATGTATGTATGCGTATAGAAACATATATGTATATGTATGTACATGAAAAAAACACGTAGAAATTCACTAGAACATACAGCAAACGAAGTACAATAATAATTCGCAGAGATAGAATATCTAATTCAACCAATGAGATATAAAACTAAAACAAATGCCATAAGTTTCCTATCCTGCGCCGGTTAAGTCAAGTTTTTTCTTGATAACAAAACAATAACAAATGCATCCTTCGCCAATTTTCTTTCGTCTCCTTGGTGGTTTCTTTTTTTGTCTTTTTTTTAATTTTCATAATCCCCCATGACTTCCCAATAACAGGATTTTGGTCGAGATATAACCATTTCCCCTAAAAGGCCAAGTTGTCAAAAGATATATATGTATACTTTTTGAATTTGGTCTCAGGGATGGTATCTCAAAGATGCAAGCGTAACAAAGGAAAAAAAAAACAAGCCATGAAAGGCATAAGAATGAGTCGTGAGGTATAAAGATGTACTCAACACAACAGGTGGTCATAAAAGAATGAACAAAATAACAAATAAAACACTGTTGACTTTTTCGAGGCTGACTGGATTCAGCGATATGTGCTTTGCACAAAAGAATGAATAATCATTCGAGCCTTTTCTGGCAAACTCAAGCCGAGGCGGTTCCCTCAACCTCCTTCTTGACGGGAGAAGAATGAGTCGATTCAACACAAGCAGTCATGCGCTTGGAAAATACGGCATCATTCTCGTCGATAGGAGATGGAGTGGTTACGGTGATGATGCAGTCAGAGCTAGAAGAAATATTAGAGAATCCAAGGCATATATATACATGGAATCGTGGCGAACTTACTGACGACGAGTGCGAATGTTTTCAGCCTTGTCATCGGAGACACCATCGGTCTTGGCCGGATGAGTGTGCGAGCCACTAAGCCGTGTTAGTATGCTTGTGAATTGAAACCAGTGATGGCAGCCACTATACCTGTGAATTTCCTCAGTGGAAGGGTTGGGGCGACGATAGCTGGGCGTGACAGCAAACGAGCTGCTAGGAGCACCGGGGGTACCGACGTGGGGGGTGCCGTAAGCACCCAAGTTGTACTCATTGGTACGGAACTGACGGCGCTCCGCAGTAACGCGCTTGAGTTCCTTCTGAGCGGGAGTGTCGGCGTAGCGAATGTTCATGACAAGGGAAGGGCCACCATCGCGATCAGCGAGGGTGTGGCCATTGTACTGGCGGATGATCTCGTCGCAGATATCGCGGTTCTCGAAACTTCAGTCAAGTAAAAAAAGCTGTTAGTAAACTCATGAACTCTAGTAAACAAAGGGAAAGAGCCTTGAGCGGATATTATCTCACCGAGCAAAACCAACGCCACGGCTATTGCCCATGGAATCACGAAGGATCTTCGACGACATGATAGTGAAGCCACGGAAAACAGATGATAGTTCCTGAAAGGGAAGTTAGCATAATGTAGTGGAACATCAGTATCTTAATTGGGCATTGACTTACAGCCTCGGTGAAACCACGAGGCAGGTTGGAGATGTACAAGTTAGTAGAGTTGTCATCTCCTTCAGCCTTGAGGCGAGAGTTGAATGACTCCTAGATTATCATTAGTTTCTCGAACCATTGTACCATTGGCGAGGAAGGGTTGACTTACGCGAGCAAAACCAACCTCGTAGCCTAGACGGAAGAAGCCACGAATGCATCGTTCTGAATCGGCGGCTTCATAGAACTTGGCAAAGCCAAAGCTATAAACAAATAACAAACAAGTCAGAAATCTCAGGTAAAAACAAAACAATGAACTATGAATATACAACTTACCCTTTGCAAGCGCCAGTAGCGGCATCAATGATAGCCTTTGAGGTCTCAACCTTACCGAAACGGCTAGTGTACTTCAGAAGAAGTTCATCATCAGTGGTAGGATGGAGACCACGGATGTAGACATTGCGGTTACCCGCAATACGATTCTCGAGACTTTGCTCGAGTGTCTTGATGTGGCTCTGAGGAGTGAACAGAGCAGGAACGGCCTTGGGGACGGCAGGCTCTTGTTCCAGAAGAGCGTCGATGGCAGCATCAGCAACCTGGGAAATCTCACGTTTACCCACAAAAACACCGTTGGGAGAAGGAGTATTGTAGGTAGAACGATCAACACCTAGGATGGCGATATTCTCACGGCCGGTGCCATAGAAAGGAGTAGCCGGGGTCGACTCGTTGGTAGAGTACGAAGAACGACGACCCTCCTCGAGGCCAGGGGCATCGCGATCAATCTGACCACCGGGACCACGGGCAGGAGTGTAGGGAACCATGGTAGGGAAATGAATAGTGCCAGAGTAAGCGGTAGGGTAATGAGGGTCAATGACAGCTTGCATACCATTGGTGGGCTGGACGCCGTAGAGTTGGCCGTCCTGGACGTAGACAAACTGGCCATTGGCGGCCGGATAGACATGGGTCGGGACACCGGAGCCAATGCTCATGTTACCCATCTGACCAACGACAGTGTTGACGTTATCAGGATGGTACTGAGTACCAGTGGTGGCCTGGGCATGAGCCTGCGTCTTAGCCTGAGTGTAGGTGGTGTTCTGAGTCTCCGACATGATGAAAGTCTATGTATGAAGATGTCATTAGTATATATACTGATAAGTGATAGTGTAGTGTAGGATACATGATGGGATGTTAAATGACTTACTTTCAGTTGGATGACATAGATAGACGACGCAGAAGGGCAACGATGATAGTAGGTAAAGACCTAAATGAGGGTAGTGGGTGTTGTAAGGCTGGGATTGGATAGGGCGCGCAGCGCAAGAAGAGTATGAGAAAAAAAAACAAAAGAAGAAAAAGAAAGTAAAGAAAGGGGGAGGGGAAGAAAAGAAGGGAAAGTAATATCAGTGAAAAGCGGTTGAAGAGCAGAGAAAAGAAAAAAAAGGAGGGAGAAAGAAAATTAAAAACTTCGGGGGCGGAAGCTTGAATTTATACCTCGATTTTGGGGACTCAGTGGCACCGATCACTCTCTTGATATCAAGAGAAAAAGAAAGAAGGAACGCGAGATGTGCCGTTTGTCAAGTGGATATAAACTAAACTGTACGAAAGGATACTGCTGAATATATATTCGATTTATGTGGGCGTTCTTGATAGTATATATATGGGAATCCACATTTGGATATTTACGAAGGGAAACTACGCGAAAGCTTGATATACCAGCGAAGTACCTGGCAACAAGAATCTGTTAGATAATGGTGGTAGTTGAGGTACTTTGATGCTACATGAGTGCCTTTAGCAGTAACAATGAGGTACTTCAGAGGTTTTTAAATATAGTTTTCAGAGTATGTGAAGATAGCAATAGCACAATATGAACCTTCAAAACATAAACAAACTTTGACGATAAACAAGATATCGTGTTTGTCAACATCAAGGGGATGTGGGTGAAAAGATGGGAAATATGCAAAGAAAAGTGCTGAATGATGGTGGTTACATGCAATCATGAACTTGCCGTATGAACAGTTATATAAATTGTGTGCGAGTCAAAATGTGTCAAGAACCACTAGAAACACCGGCTAAATCCGCGCCAAAGACTTGATATGGACGGAGTCTGATGATTTTTTCGAGGACTTGCCCAGCAACCAGAAATATAAGTTTGAGGTAGTTGAACAAGAAATTAATTATCATGAGATCTTCGATATTGAGTTGCCCACTATCTGTGAGGTTGTTTCGTTGTTGTTGTTATTGATATGAGGTTAGCCTATTTGATGTTGCACAATGCAGGGAAGGCACCCAAAAAGGGAAGGCATAGGCAACATCAACATCAATATGGGGAATTTGAAAAGTAATAACAGCAGGTAGGCAATAACATAAATATAAACATAAACAACGTAACAAGAAATATCAACAATGAATTCGGTAACTATAGGTATTACCTTCTTAGTGAACTTTTGTTGTAAATAAAAAAAAAGCGGGATATCAACAGAAAAACAAAGAGATCGGTATATTTGTTGGATGGCGTAAAAGATTGGGTTGGGTATTGGTATATGAAAATGGGGGGGGTGATGGTTGGTAGTTTGGTGTATGATAAGAGAGGTCGAGGAGATGATAGAAGAGTTTCAGTATGTACTCGAAGCAAATAAGATAGAGTTGCGTTGTACTACATGTGTTCATGATAATGATATGAATAAGGATTTATACAATAGAAGATGGCTAGCAGAATGCGCTTTGTTTCGATCCATTTTGCTGAGGATGGAACCAAGCTTTATATTCGTTGCGCGGACGTCTATGACTCCTAAATTACGAGCATGACGGACAGGATAGCCGAAGCTATCATACATCGTACTCCACTAATGTATGCTGCCAAGGAATATTACTCATTGTTTCATCGTCACGAAGAGCACCAAGTCGATCACCACTTCTTCTTGTTATACCGGCGTAGCCCATCCATCATTAGCTCCCACCAAATATCATACTTCCCTTGCTCTATACATCTATCTATCTGTTGCCCATGGTCCTGAACCAACCAATGATAAACCTGTTTCGTTCAGATAATGATATATCTCCATCTGGGGCTGTTTGTCGTTGGCTAGCCAATGAGCGTTCTCACAAGTACTGATTGAGTGCTCACTGATCCAGAAACTATTCTCATTTCTATCTACTTCTACAGACATCCTCTTGTCCTTCTCGTGTTCATTATCAGGTTACTGATCGTGCAAAATTGGCGAAGATCTTGAATTTTTGATATCAAGTTCTTGCCGTGTGAGGCATAAGATCGTAGCTTCTCATTAGAGTGGTATGTGCAATATTTATAGTGGACTTGACTGTAGTACAACAGGAAGGTGCTACGAATGTAGAAAGTGACTCCTTCTAATAACCCCTCTGTGTGCTGCATTTGTGCCATCTTTTAACCCTGTATGATATTAACCCTAACGCTATTGATACATAATATGATACTAATCTTCAAACTATCAATAGTGGTATCACGAAGTGCAGGATAGTTAAGCTTGAGCGAATATTAAGTGAATTGAAGGGATGGAATATATAGAAATGAACAACTACAGTAAATGTATTAGATAGAAAGTATTTGTGTGGTATTCTACAAGCCTAAAACCTTTTGATAAATTAAAACAACACATGACTAGTAGTGATGATTAACGTAATTGAAAACAATAAGAAACGGTATTTGTACACTAGGTAGAATGGTAGTATACAATGGAAACAAGAAATATCGCTTATGACCAGACGTCCTCCTTTGGTATTTGTCAGAAAAAAAATTCAATAGCAAGATGGGATGAGAAATTGGACATACCTGGTACTGAGTTGAGGAACGCATGCTCTTGACGATGGCCTCGGCCTTGGCCTCGGTAGTATTGCGCTTCTCGGCAATGATTTGAACAAGAACAGCGTGAACCTCACGAGCCATGTTAGCGGCATCACCGCAAACATAGACGTTGGCTTTCTGGAGCAAAAGTTCGTTGATTTCATCGGCACGCTCCTTAAGGCGGTGCTGGACATAGACCTTTTCAGCACCCTCACGAGAGAAAGCGGTGACGAGCTCAAACTTGTCGCCCATGACCTCCTTGTATACCTGCATTTCGGGTTAGCGATCGTCAATAATACATCATGAAGTACTGGATTGATGACGATGATACATACCTCCCATTCCTTTTCGTATAGGAAATCTTCAGCGCGGTTGCGGCAGCCAAAGAATAGAACAGCACGACCAATATCCTCGCCATTCTTAGCCTGGTGGGCACGTTCTTGGATGAAGGCACGCATAGGGGCAACACCGGTACCGGGACCGATGCAGATGATGGGCTTAGTAGGATCGGAAGGCATCTTGAAGTTAGAGTGACGGACGTGGACGGGAACGCGAGCACCAGAGTATTTTCCACGGGGACCATCGATCTGGTAAGTGGCACCGAAAGTACCCGATTCCTTGGTATCATTTTTCTGATCGGCAAGAGCAAGCAGGTAGTTGGTAGTGACACCACGGAAATCATCACCTTCGGGACGGCCAGAAACAGAGAAGGACTCAACGACGGCGGTGATAGAAATGCTTTTGGGCTGGACCTGAGATGAAGACGAGATGGAGTAGTAACGGGGTTGCAGCTTAGTCAAGCCTTCGATGAAGGCGGAGAAGGGGATCTTATCCCACTTCTCACCGCCGGACACGTTAGACAAGAGACGGGCAATGTTGTAATATTGAGACTGAGTCTTCTCGTAAAAATAATCCTTGTCGTTCCCGAGCTTGACCATCTCAGCCTTAGCTTCAGGAGTAGGGGCGAAAGCAGCAAGAGTAGCAACAAACTGGCGAGAAACAGGGGCACAAATTTCCATGTGGTAGCGGGCAATGACATCGTAGGTAGTGGGAGTCGGGAAAGGCACTTTAGAAGTAGGCTCAAGAGGCTTCACATCGATTACATCCTCACGCTTGTCAGACAGGCCGATGACATCCAGGAAGCGATCGACTTCGGAGCCGGCGTTGGTGGGCCAAATGGCAATGTGGTCACCAGTTTCATAGTGGAGGGTCGAGTCGCTGATGTCAACTTCAATGTGAAGGCAGTGGCGGTCCTTGGAGGTAAACAGTTCGCGGGTTTCGGACAGAGGAGCCAAGTAGGGGTTGTGGGCAGTGAAGGGGCCCTTGGCAGTACCCTTCAGGTGAGGGCCGTTGGGCTCGCCTAGATAGACCTCAGCATCCTCAGTAGTAATGTCATCACGAGTAGTGATGTTGAATACAGGCTCATAGACAGCCTCGCGTTCCTGAAGACCCATCTTCTCGGTCAAAGCCTTCCACATGGGCTCCTTCCAGGCAATGAAGTCCTCTTCCATAGTGCCAGCACCATCATCGCCCTCGCCGGCATCACCAATACGATGAGCTCCGAGACCTTGCAGAAGCTTGTCAACGTTGCGTACCATGAAGTTATAGTGTTCGTAGGTGTTGTTGCCCAGACCGAAAGTAACGTAGTTCAGGTTGTCCAAAGAGCTGCCATCGGAAAATTCGACGTTCTCATCCTTGATGAACTCGTGGAAATCAACAGCGTTATCGGTAGGCTCGCCCTCGCCGTAAGTAGCTAGAACGAACATGACCACCTTATCACTAGGGATGGCGTCGAGATTGTCAAAATCATAGTCTTCAAGGTCAGCGACCATGGCGTCTAAACCGAAGCGACTCTTGCCTTCCTTCACTAGGCGCGAAGCATAGTCCTCGGCGGTACCTGTCTGTGAGCCATAGAACACGATGCAGTTCTTTCCAGATTCCTCGAGCTTCTCAACAATGTTGCGAGTCTTTCCGGATTTAGCGGAACTAAACGCGGCATCGGTGTAAGCACTCTTAGGTTTGGCCCAGAGCGTGCCTTTGGTAAAATAGGCAACGGTTCCGAGCAAAATAGTCGCTAGGACCACCAGGTCCAGAACGTCCAATTCAGCCATGGAGGAGGGGGAGGCAAGAGAGTCAGTGATATATAGAAGATCGATTCGGACCGGTTGGTGGTGAATATATTCGCTTGGATAGAAGACAAAAGCCGGCTGTCGAGGGGACAGACTAAGTCTTTATAGCGAGCGGATGGCCGACCGGTTAGGCTTTACGAGGTGGGAGGACAGATAAATGTCGGAGCGGCAGGAAATCGGGCGAGACGAAGTATCGAGCAGTAGAAAAGAGAGGGGCAGCGCAAATAACTGTACAAACAAGCGAAGCACTACTACTCTCTTTGATTTCCTGATTAGTCTAGCAGGCACAAAGGACGCAATCCGCCGTGATGGGGCGGTACTTTGGCTAGCGGAAGTAGATAGGACGATCTACGAAGAAAAACGATCGGTGGCTTTCTATAGTCTCAAAGATGAGCGAGTCAGTAAGTACTTCACACATTACATAATTAGCACAGCATATACAATCCGTTCATGAACTGCAGCGCAAAGGGTGGCCTGTCATTATGCAAAGCAACAAGAACGCTAGGTCCAGACGATGTTGGCCAACACGATAGTAGGTAGTAAGAGAGGGTCCCGCACAGATAAATGACGCTACTAGGATCCAAAGGAGAGCACTATGAGCGACGTTGAACGCCCTTCTAGGGGCCTAGCTTATAAGAGTTTAGAGAGAAGAAATCCCTTACCTTTAGAAGATTTCTAGGTGCAGCAGATAAAAAATTGCAGAAACAGTTGGAGGGACGGTGACGATCGGCTCACGATCAAGATCAGAGGACAGAAATCGCAATTAAGAATAACACGGATTTTACGCCTTGTTCGGACAATGGCTGAAAATGAAGTGGGTTTGATGAGAGCCTCGGGCTTCTTATTGGGGGGGATTTTTACTAGGAATGAGCACGCCTAAAGAGCCTCCATTACCAAAATACAAAAAAAAAAAAGAAATAAAGAAAAGAGGACAGCAAATCATCTTTTATAGCTGAAAAGGTCGCATCTTTCGACCATACAAATGAAGCCCGACACAGATACCCTGGATGCTGGATTCTTTAGCTAGACAAAGTCCGGTCAGCTTCGTGGCATCATCTCTAGGCCAGAAAGTCACCGACTGAAGTTGTTGTTGGCCACGCTGTAAGATTCCTACGTTTTGGTAATGTGTATGTGGCTTTCAATTCTATAACGTGTCTTTAATCGAGCTTTTTCACGGCATCATGGGTTCAACATGTGCACCTGCTTACGGTTATCAAGGCATTATATGTACATATCAAGGATCATAGTTATAGGAAGAACTGGCAATACCAATTGACTTAATGTAGTGATAGCGGCTCTTCTCGGTAACTTTCTTCCGGGGTTTTGATTACAGTGCCAGGCCCCCAAAAAAACCAACTAAACACAGTTTCATAAAACATCAATCGGGCCCAATGTCTTTCTATCAGGTTATCAATAAGTTAGCTTAATATGTACAGTCAATTCTCATATTCAGACATATTTTTCGGCAGTAGAGATAAAAGTATCCGCGGTAAGATAAATCAGCTATGCGGTATGTCGGATATCTCACATAAGGTGCCAACGGCAGATAGATTGCCGGTTAATGAGATTCGGGCTCTGATAACTATCTCTGAGAAGACACATTTTCTGGCAAATGTGATAACTTTAACCTGTCATTGACAGCATATTTGCCGGCCGCTCTTATCAATCTCAGCGTACGAGTAGTCACGTGATATGATAATGTGGGCTGGCTGTTAGGGTTGCTCAATTATAGTTAGTCGCATATGCAAGAAGGACGATGTAATGAGAATTGCATTGGAACACACATCCAAGCTTGAGAATGAGTCTTATCATTCCCTCTGGTCTCTCATACTTCGTTTCAAGTTATCGTATATTTCTTAGTGTGCACGTCTCAGATTGGTGGAGTCAGATAACCTCTTTGCGAATGTTGGACCTAGATTGATCATCGATCATCCCACATCAGCTTGGTGATAGTCATCATTTTGAACATCGTATCAATGACAATGTATGACCGCGTACTTCTCACGCCCAAATATCGGTAGTTCAAGTGCTATTTGTCGTAATACTATTTACACAGCTAATTGGTAAGATACTTTTATTATACACTTTACGATATATCAGAGTGTTAATACGACACCGGGATGTTTAGAAATTACTTCTTGTAGCAATAGGCTTGATCTATCAAATGAACTACGAAGTCAAAATATCATCTTTTCTAAGATAACCAATGCGTACACAATCATAATTATACTGCATATTGTGACCGAACGAGCAAGATGTGTATGTACAAGACGAAGGATGATTAAAGTCTAAAAGCACATGGCATGACAACTGTAACATAACTTGTCGCATAGTGTATATGTAAGTCAGTATGTTTCAGGCCCAAGAAATTTCCGAGTTTGGTATATTGATAAAGCACTGATAGAAGTTGCTTGAGCTGGATACTGTTGTATACATAATACGGCTCTAGGTGTTGAGTTGATGTCAGTACAAAGGTCCCGTGAAGTATGGATGATTTTGGTTGAAAACCCTGGTTCACAATGTACAATTTGTATCAGCTGTAAGATACATTGTACATACATAGTTGTATGCTAATATACGTAGAACTAACTATGCTATGGCGGGTGTTCTCGAAGAGACTGATGAGCGGAATAACTTTGGGGTCGATGGAGTGTAGTACATAAATACACTAGATGTACGTAGGACATATAAATTGTATATCATAGTGTGCGAAAAGTAAAATGCAAGCTTGTCGTAAATGTCGATTCTAACATCCAAGCTACATAGTTTTACGAGAGACATACTCCTAGTTAGCTAATAGGAGATATCACTATCCGAGGACACTACAAGCAACTGATTAGAGGCCTTTTCAGGCTGGTTCGCTCGAGATTATTAGGATGATAGTCATAGCTTTACAAACACAGATACAATAGAGTAGCAGCGAATCTAGCGATCAGACTATCATGATCAATTGAAGCCCACAAAATGGATTGGTCCTTGTTCGACTATCCAGTAAATATTGGTGAGTTGGTGGGGCTTAAGCTTATACATTTTGAGATTGTTTGGTATCTGCGTATTGCACGCATAGGCCAGAAACAGGGCAGACATAGTATGCCTATACAACTATTTTGTATGTAACTGCAGCGCAAGGGCAGCAAAATTCTATGCTAGGATTGCAGCTGGCCGGAATTGTAGTATCGACAGCAAACCGGACTTGGTGATGGGATAACAACAAAGGAAACATTCTTTCTTGTCGTCGCTGGCCCCTCTTTTTCCACCCAGCCTCTGCCGATTATGATTGGCGCTAACGGGAGCCTTTCACTTTCAGTATAGCAGAATCTCGCAAACTGTCACTTCTAATCCAGTTAACGAGCTCCCGCGAACTAGGCCTGTTTGCTGTCATACATCAGAACAGAACGATCAGCATCTACAAGCTGAGCTGAAACTCAATGTTAGCATAGAATGTTGAGAACAAGTCGATTTTGAGCTGATGGCCAAAATGTAACAGCCCGAAGATTCCTGTTGAGCAAAACGTCAAAGCCAGCCTCTTTATCCCCGCCAGCGTAAGTTTGCCTAGCATCCAAGGTGCTACAAGCGTCGTTTCTTTTTTGCCTGCTCGTTCGTTCCGTGCAAAACGAGCGTTTGGTTGTATGTTTTTCTTGCTCCATTTGCTTCTAGATTTTATTCTTTATAGAAGCTCGATTCCATTCCGTTGTTGTCTTGACACTCTGCTGTGCCTCCTTTTCATCATTCTATTTTCTTCTGTTTGTTTATCTCTTCGGGTCTCTGCACTCACCGCTCTCATACCTTCTTTGACAGAAAGCCGTCTGGCATTTTTTGTTAGGGTCTACGCTACACTGAACCGCCACTTCGGAACGTTTCAAACAAACAAAGTCTACAATCACGATACATGCCGCTGACCTTTTGATTCACTATCGCCTGCCACAGGGCGATCGACCAGCTAATCCCGCACAACAGATTGCACGCCAATTTGTATTATTTTGGTCACCAAACAGAGGCCCAACCTGCTCGCTTCGGATCCCAGATTACTCCCAGCCCATTTTCCGCTGGCATCTTTGGGACGCTCTGCTTTTGCTTCTGCTAGGAGTGCGCTGCCCACGATTTTTAGCCAGCTGGTATCAGATGATGGGCTTTGGCCGGCCTAATCAGACATGGGTGAGTGCATCATGCATTTTGTGGTCCGTCACAGCAGAAAAAAAACAGAAAAATCCAAAAACCCGATATGCAGGCCGTCTATCTGTAGACTAGTAGTAGGAAGCCAACTATGTACCTATGTTGGTTATGGTGGTGAACACTATAGTATGACCCATCAGCACTTACTGGGATATCGATTATAGCGGAACATGAATCTGGATGGCTTAATGCAGGCTGGCGTTGTTGTTTACAGGCCGTACTTCAGGCATTTGACATGCATAACAACACCGCCTCTGGCATGATTAATTCCAGCGGCCTAACTAACTAGCTGCATTGCCAAACACTAACGCTGATACCTGCACCCAGCATGATCAATCAGTATTCCGTACACTAACGTTTCTCCTTCGCTTCAGCCCCGTCACAGACACCGCCAGACTTCTTGTCCGATCCCGTCACATTCTCGCCGCGCACGGTGACGAGACTTGTCGAAGAAGACGAAGAGGGCCAAGAAGACGAATGGAGTAGCCATACGCTCCGTCCTGACCAGCTACCGCCTCTGAACCTCGGACTCACACTCTCAGGCCCCCACAACAGCTCGGATTCTGCTTCAGAAGCCCTCCACAGCGTTGACTCCAAGCCTGCACTCGCTGCTGCCGCTGTTGTCACTGCTGCGTCCTCTAATGCTACTATAACGTCACCGTCCTACACATTTCAACTGCCACCGCAGACTCTCTCCCCTTCTTTGCCATCCTCTAGCTTTTTTGCATACAAATCCCAATCCCAGTCCCCGTCCCAGTCCCAGCAGTTCCAGCCGCAGGGCATAACTACTGCCACTACCCTTGCTACTTTTGCTACTACCAGCACCACCATCAATACTGCTACTATAGACTACTCTATAGCTTCTGGTAGTGCTACTACTGCTACCACCACCACAGCTTATTCTCATCAGAAGATCCAATCGCCGCCACCTCCTGGCTCTGCTTCTTCTGCCTCAAACCAGAGAGCCACTTCCTCTGCCTCCCACTCTCGGCATTCTTCTCTCGACCATTCAAACCCCCCAAAGTCGTCGCGATCTCACAACCATAGCCAGGGTCGATCCATAGATCTAACGCTCACCAAGGGCAATAGCAACGGCTACGGGCACCATCGCCAAACATCAATTGTCCATGGAATTCAGCACTCGCGCAACGGAAGTTTCGCCAGCACGTCTTCCAGTCCTCTTAGCCCGCAGATGATTGCCGCGGCCGGCGCTGCGCTCATAGCTGATCGTATGGAGGCTGAATCTCGCCCTCCTACCGCACTGTCGGGCACTACCACTACCTCCTCGTCCAACACTGTTGTTACCCACGGAACCTCCGGCATATCGGCCGACCCGTCTTCTCAGGGACTTGCCCAAGGCCGCAAACTGGAGCGTAGGCTCAGTAGCAAGTCTCGCCGCGATCATGGCCACCACCACTCGGTTTCATCGTCCCGCCATCACGGCCATCAGTCTCAATCTAACCAGGACCCCATGAGCGAATACGCCCTTCACGTGCTTTACACAGCTGTAAGACACCATCTGACGTCAATACCATGGTGATTCAAGTTCCCCGTACAACCCCACTGACACAAATCTACCCGCAATTTTTAGTTTACTGCCCAAGCTGAAGAAAAGCTCAACGCCTGCATTACCGGCCCAAACGATCCCGAACCCCACATTGATAGCATCTGCGGACGTGGTGTTGACCCAGCATTTGACCATGCCATAACCGCCCTCGGCCATGTGGCTGCGCATAAGCCAAAACCACTCATAGATTTTATGATGATCTGGCGCAAGAACAAGAGTGACGCTGCGAACGAAGCCCGTGCCTATGCCCAGAAACGTGGCCCCCCCCCTTTGAACCACGCTTTACAGCGCCGGAATACCGAACCAGTCCAGCAAATGACTGCTGCGCTGACCGACCCACACCACCCAATACCGCCCAGATACGAGTTCGTTGCCCAGGCCGATCGCCGCGCAACCGTTTCCATCTATATCTTGTGTCGCGTGCTCCTCGAGATTGTGCAACAGAGCACTGTTGCCGCCATCACACCAGAAACAGAGGATAAGCTCGAAGGTATCATCTTTGTCCAATTGAAGAACTTCGACCCAGAGCAACTCTTAGCGTCGCCTCTTAGAATGTCCAACTGGAACATATTTGCTCTGTTGCTTGGTGAAATGAGTGGTATCAACTTTAAGTCTGTCACCAACCGTTTTCTTGCCGATCTTGACCGCCTGATCAAGGAGAGTGCGTCGAAGAACCTCAATGTTGTCGCCAACCGTGATATCGAAAACCGGATGGAGCTGGTGCTTTGGGGTATGAAGTATATCAAAATGAAGATGGAGACCCATGAGCAGTACGAGCAGTCTTGCGATTTCTTGATATCTCTGGGACGACTATTTAAGGATACACATGGCCATCGAGCCAAAACTGCATTCTGTCAAGTGTTTGACTTGCTATTGCGACCTATTGCTGCTAATGCTCACACAGCGGACTTTAACAACGCTAAGTGGCAGGAAGTGCTAGGTGGCTTCGGCCCACGATTAGCACAAATGATGCCGAAACCTCGCCATTGGTCGTCGGCATTCACACTAACGGCAACAATGTTGTGCGCATCGCCTATGGATACCTTCAATTCGCAATGGTCGCAGTTAATTCTACCTCTCCAACCTAAGTTCAAGGACCGATACACCAAATCTATCGCTTTGCAAGTGATAGCGCGGTTGGTGTGGACATACCTCTATCGTGTCAATGAACCGTCAAATCATGCCATAAGAAAGATCGACGAGGTCATGAAGTTAGTTTTAGTACCCACAAAGCGAAACATTGTAGCCTCAGACTCATTGGTTACAGACCCATTGATTCTTCTGTTACGGATCATTGGTTATAAGATGCCGGTTCACTGTTGCCAACAATATATTTTCCCTCTTGTCAACACTGATCGTAAGGAAGTCAAAGTCGAGCATCTAGACCCCGACCGTATTGTAGTAGGCATCAGAGCCTTCCTTGCTATAATCTCGGATCTGGAAAAGGGTGAAGCTGGTGCTCCCGAGTTCCCGCACTATTACCCACCACCAGCCGCTCTTGAAAAGATGCCGACATCACCAACATCCAGTTTCTCGGCACTTCGGAGCCCTGCTCAGTCTTCATATGCTCAACCTCCGCCACCGCCCAAATCAAGACCAGTGACCCTCTCGGAGCCCTTTAATATTCATTGTCTTGGTGACAAGATGAAGGATGTTTACACGCATTTCTGTAGTATACTGGGCGAAGTGATCCTTCTTTGTGACAATGCATTTGGCGGTCAGGCCACCCTCGACGAAAAGTTTGGTAGTCCAGGTCCCAAGACACCAATGTCAGAGACGTTCAATTTTTCGCGCCGTGATGATCACATGGCTGCTGGAGAACAAAGACAATCGTACTACGAGCTTCTGCATGTTGCGGTTCAGGCTCTTCCTCGTTGTTTGGCCACAAACATCTCACTATCGCGGCTTATTGGGCTGCTATGTACAGGAACTGCCCACGTCCAGTCCAGCATTGCTGAATCATCCGCTGTTTCATTGAAGGCTATAGCACGCCAGGCACATGCCCAACAAGTCACCATGGGGTTTTCTCGTTTTATCTTTAATTTTGATGGACGATATTCGACCATGTCAGATGGCGGAATGCTCGGCCCCGGCCATATCGAAAGCACGCTGCGTCTCTATGTAGAGCTGCTTCAGATCTGGATCGAAGAGATTCGTAGAAAGAGCAAAGAGGCTTCAGGTGACGCTAATGACCCGCTGAGTCCAAGCCCACCAGAACTCCGCGCTATCAAGCTAGACCTGTCTAGTGTTTGGGCCGAGGTTGATACTGTGGAGTCTCATGGCCTGTTTTTCCTATCGTCACAGTCGCGTAGGGTACGCCACTTTGCCATCACGGTTCTCAAGCTCATCATAGAGTTTGATGCTGCCCTAGGAAAAGATAGGGTACAGGAACAGGACGCACGCCTCATCAATATCCTGCAGAACCACCCAGAAGAGATCCTGCAACTAGATCACGACTCTCTTACTGTTTTGGAGCGTAGTCGAATCCAGCGAGGGAAACAGAGCGGTGACAGCTCTGGTGCGCTCATCGAACTGTGTACTAGCGATACGCACTATGATCAGGCGCTCTGGTCCAAGGTTTTCCCCAATTTCATTCGTGTGGCATATGACAAATGCCCTTTCACGGTAGCCATTTGCCGGGACTTCATCTGCAACCGCATAGTCCAGATATATCCCATCATTGTCGAAATGTCAGAGCCAACACGTGTCCCTCACTCTGGAGCAGATCCTACAGGCTCCCGCCAAAACACTTCACGAACTCCACAAGGTGCCAATGATGCCATGATCGAACAATGGAAGCTGTTCTTGATTTTTGTATGCACATCTATGGCTGATACCGAGAGCTCGCCACAAAGTGCATCTCTGCCCATTCACCAACATACACGAAAGGGCTCTGCTTCTAAATCTAGCTCACAAGAGAAGCAGTTCACTGCCCGCAACTTCCTCAAACTCCTTTTACCTCTCCTCAGTGCATCATCTGAGAAGATCCGCGAGTCGGTGGTGCTTTCTATTGGCACTATAAACATCAACCTCTACCGTTGCCTCTTAGAGGTTCTCGAATATTCAGTTACTCGCTGTAGTGAAGATGCTCGTGCTCGTATGCAACAACGCATAAATAGCAACAACCGTAACATCCGTTTAGACACATTGCGGACGTCAGTAACTCATGTGTATCGACTTACAGCCCATTTCCTCCGCAACATTGATATCTACCAAGACGAGAAAATCATGAACAATCTTGTTACTTATACCAAAGATCTCAAGTTGTTCCTCATGAACATTGAAGTACAGCGTGATTGGGAATACCAACCCCTGCGCCAACACTACTGTGGTCTCATGGAGGAGCTATTCGAAGGTATCAACCGTACTGCCGACCCGTCACGCTGGATGACCTTCGAGGCACGCAAGTCTGCATTCTTGCTGATGGAGGACTGGTGTGGCTTTTCGCCCAATCAACCACAGATCAAGCTTCGCGAAGATGATATGCGCCAGAGTATCATTAGCAAGAAGAGCGTGGGTGAGCGTGGTAACGCCACGTCAGCAATGGAGATCGAAAAGCGCAACTTGCGTACAGCGGCACTGAATGCTATGGCAGCGCTCTGTGCAGGACCGATCAGCATCACCATGGAGAGTGGCAATGTGCTTCAGTTTGATCCTCGGCGACTTGTTGCGTGGATTGAGTCGGTATTCAACTCCGGTAGTGACCGCATGAATGCCATTGGACGGCGTGCCCTACAGAACCTTATCTTGCATAACGCCGAGTTCCCGTCACTTCTTGAGCATTGCATATCACGATGCTACCTCATCGACAACATCAAAGTGTTAGAGAGTTACATCACAGTCGTCACACAGGTGCTTTTGGACAATCCTGAATATCCCGCTATGCGATCCAAAGTATTGTTTCTGTGTCTTTACACGCTTGGACATGAACAGGTGACCATTCGTACACGTTCAGCGTGGCTTGTGGAGGCATTAGATGCTCGGCAACCTGAGCGTAGTTCTGATATTGCCGAGTTCGATATCAGTATTTTCGACAAGACACAGACTGTGTACAAGCAGGCACAGACGGAGATATCGAGACGATTGGCCCAGCAATATACGGATATTGCTTTCCACATGTTCTCGGAATTTGCGTTGTTCTTCAAGGACGTCCTGCCGTTAGCTCAGCGTAATCTAGTCAGTGTAGTTCTGCCCTGGCTGAAATGCGTCGAGCTTCATGACGATGCCAACGGTGGCCCTAGCGCACAAGCCTATATGCTGTTAGCAAATCTGTTGGAGATCACTATCAAAGCTGACGATCCGTTGCAAGCTGAAGCTAAGGCCTTGTGGCTGGCGTTGGTGACTGGTGAACACGCTGCGAATGTTCGAGTTGTGTTGGACTTTGTCATGGCATTGTGCTTAGAACGCGGCGAGCAGAACTTTGTTCAGTACGCCAAGCAGATTGTGGCTTTCTTGGCATCTCCAGAGTCGGCCACGGGTATCGACGTGGTACAGTTCCTCTTGGTACAAATCCAGCCCAAAGCAATGGTCCCCGGCGAGAAGAAGGGCGCATCACCTCCACCACCCGATGTGACGTTATTCCCATATTGTGCGGATCTGTCTGAGTTACTACCTATCGGCACGAAACAGGCCGGATTCTCCCTTGGTCAACTCTCTTTGATCCTGTTAGTTGACCTCATAGTTGCGGATGTCGAAGTAGCTGTTGAGCACATCCCGGTTTTGCTACAGGTGGTCACTGTGCTTTGGGACCATTACACGCTTGTTGTTCAAGAACAAGCCCGCGCAATGCTGGTTCATATGATGCACGCACTTGTTATATGCCGATATGATTTTAAGGTGCTGGGTGATGAGCGGTCGACTATGGCGTCTCTAATCAAGAGGACTCGAAGCCATGATCCATCGGTTGTCTGGGCATACGAAGACAACAACGGTAACGGCCGCAATGGCAACCATAATGTGCCGTCTAGCATGGAGTACCTGACGACTGAAGTCGTACGTGTCTTTGATCTGGCATATCCCGGCGTTAAAGAAGCTTGGGGTCGTCTTTCATTGACATGGGCAACTTCATGTCCGGTGCGACACCTGGCCTGTCGTTCATTCCAGATCTTCCGCTGTATATTTACGTCTTTGGATCAGCTAATGTTGGCGGATATGCTAGTTCGACTGTCTAACACAGCAGCCGACGAGGACGCCGAGATCCAGACGTTCGCAATGGAGATTCTCACGACCCTGACAACACTGGTGACCAAACTAGACGCAGACAAGTTGCTGGCGTTGCCACAGCTGTTCTGGACCATGTGTGCCTGTCTCGAGTCTATCAATGAACAGGAGTTCCTCGAAGCTGTTGCTATTCTCGATCAATTTCTCACCAAGGTCGACTTTGGCTCGCCAGCAATCCAGAATATACTGATGGAAGGCCAACCAAGCCGCTGGGACGGCCACTTTGAAGGCTTGCAACCACTAGTCTACAAGGGCTTACGATCGGCGAATTGTTACGAACAAAGTCTGCAGGCAATCCAGACGCTGGTGCAACTGCCTAGTAACGTCTTGACGGGCAATGACAACCGACTATTCCACGCTATCCTCGCCAACTTTCCCCGCTTCCTGCATGATATGGAGCAGCTACCCGACGAACGCGACCCAAGCGTCATCGAAACGGCGATTGTGCTTATCAAGGTAGCAGACAATGATGGCCACATCAGTATTAGTGCAGCCCTCAATGCGTACGTTGCTGGAAGCTTCCCGTCTAGTGCCAAGTTCCTGGATCAGCTGTATTCGAGCCTCAAAGACTCGTTCGTGCCGCCGCTTGAGTTTGACATGATTGTCATGCTGATGGGATTCTTGACCAACTCGATTCCTTGGGTCAGGCTCAAGACAGTCGATATGCTGTGTGTTGTCCTGCAGGACATAGATCTCCGCAAGCCAGAACTCGCTGGTCACGGGTCGGATCTTGTGCAGCCAGTTCTGCGCTTGTTGCAAACCGAGTACTGTGTGGATGCCCTGCGAGTGATAGATAATACTCTGCATATGTATAGCAGTCCTTTCGACAAGCAGCACTTGCGTATGAGCATGACGCGCGGAAATCACAAGGAGTTTCAGCGTGTGCAGTCCCTTTTCGGCATCCCAGATTCCAGTGGCTGGGCCATTCCCGTACCGGCTCGCAAAGCAGAGACTACTCGGTCAAACATCCACGCAGCCTTCTATATGTGCCTTAACAATCCCGATGGCGCAAACACTGCTACGCCACCAGCCACTAACGATGTCGAGTTCCATACTGACGACTTTGCCTACGGCTTCTTCTCACCTCCGCCTGACCGCACTGAAACCATGATGTCTGACGACCCTAACGGCACTAATGGTAGCATGATGGGTGATCTAGTCACCAAGCTAGACAGTCTTGATGACTTTTTCGGTGGCTTGGACCAGGCACCGCCTAGCGAGGGCCGCTCATCACGCACCGTCACTGAGTTCTCGCCAGAAGTCTTCGAGTCTGGAGCGCAGTTATACGAAGAACAAGTGCTGCCCATGTTACACGAGGCCTCGACGACTACTTCTTCGCTGCAGAACGGCTTCACAGATCGCCAGCAGATGCCGCCTAATAATCGGATGAACCCTGGTGCTTTTGCTGTGCGGCCAGGAACAGCAGCCGGCGTAGTCAACACACTCGGTAGCGGCCCTAATCTTGGTGTTGGAGGCCACATCTCAGCTCACGCTCGATCGATCACTTCGCCCTCGGCAGCTACTGGAGGACATCACCCTACGCTGTTCAAGCCAATGCATATTCACGACTTCACGTCCGATGAGGAAGACCACGGCTTCTCAGATGTCGATGACGAGCGACCTTTTGCCAGCCCAGGTGCTTCAGTGTCACCCGGTACCATCCAGCGGCCAGTAGAGAACGCCTTTGGGCTAGACTATATGGCTAGGTCACCGCCGTTCTTGCCGCCAACATCATCTCCAACCTCACATCCACAACAGCACGGCGGTGGTCTTACTTATCCCCAACAGCAGCAGCACCAAGCAAATGGCGGCCTCATGAACAACCCTCACTATCAGCACGGTGGCCGTCCAGCGTTGCGTCGTGTCAACCCCAAGAACATGAGTCGTGACATCAACGACCGCCGCGAGGCTTTCCATAGTCCACCACCTGTTGTCATGCATACGCCCAAGATGTCGTCATCCATCAACATGTTCCCCCCCAAGAGTGCTGGAAGCGGGCCGACTGGGGGAGGAAGCAGTATCCAAAGCTCGCCTGGATCAGGCCCTATATCATCGAACGGTCCCGGCCACGGTCACTCATTATCGGCCCATTCGCAAATTCACTACTCGCAATTGCAACAAATTCAAAGCCCGCCGTTGCCGCCTCTACCACCACCTCTGGTAGCTCATCAGCATCAAGTTCCTAAAAATTCTGGATCTGGTAACGGTCTTGGCAAGGGAGATATGGTCTAGAAACCCATTTCGCTTTGACACTCTATCATACTCCTAGATATCATTCTCCTAGAACTATCATCATCCATTCTCTTCTTTTTTCGATATCATCCGTGTTTCACGATTTTCTTGCCCTATATCTTACTCTAGACACCTCGTGGTTGCCATATTGTTTCTGTCACTACAGGCCAAATCTCATTCCACATTTCCCTGTATTGTCATCTACATATTTTCTTCTTTTTTGCCTCTATACAGGAGCATCTATACTCTGTTTCATGTTTTCTTTTGGGTTTGGCGAAGTAGATGACTTGTGTACGTACTTTGTCACTTTTACTACTTGTTATCTATCATGCTCATGATGTAATGTTGTCTTTCCTTGTTCAGTCAAAAAAAAACTGTTTGTTTTATATCGTCTTTTACATCTAATTGTTAAATATTATCTACTTTGAATCTTCTTTTTCATTCTGCCGTAATAGACTAATACATTGTAAATATATCTTCTCCCATTTCTTGAATAACATACATTGTACACTTAACATTCCTATTCACAGATGGTATACGATCATGAATTTGCTTACCTGTGACTACATATTAAGGCATGATGATTAGCATGAATCGAGGACTTGGTTGAAGTTCAAGATGTAGGTGAGACCAACCCTAGTAAATAATGATGATAGAGGGAAACGAGCGTCGATTTTATGTCATAGCTACCTGCATAACAAGTGGCCAAAGAAGTTCTGTAGATATATATAAGATATAATGAGCAGATTAGAAAGGCTAAGTCTGGTAGACACGAGAAGAACAAGGTGAGGATAAGAAGATAACAGTCTAATAACGGTGGCGGGTCGAGTAATCTAGACAAGGAAAGAAAAGGGTTAGATATATGATACATTCCAGATAGAATGTGTTGAATGGATATGAGATACTCACCTTTAGGACTGATGACCAGACCACGACCCTTCTTGGCACCACGATACACAGTCTCAATAATGTCGATGAGTTCCTGTTTGTCCTCGAGTACCCAGTTGAGTTTATTATTGTTACCCGTTCCGAAATCGCATAGCATATGCTTGTTTCTGAAGAAGACTATAACTCAAAAAGACGAGATATTACATTAGTAAACTTTTCGAACAATCATACTTAGATATAACTTGTTGTGACTTACACATGATGGTGCATGGATCGTACAATTCGTACATCTGGTTGAAATCCGGCACTTGCGTGATATCGCAAACGTAGATGACGGCAAAGTTGCGCACTTTGTCGGCGATTTTGTAGAGCATTTCGTCCTGGCGCATACAATCCGAGTCCCAATCGTGACCGAAGCGAATCACGACGAGACGCTCTTCTTCACTAAGGATGGCCTGGTCGACATGCCAGGCTGTGTTAAGATGAGGAATCACGACGGAACCCATGGTTGGATGAAGACGATACTAGTGGCCGTTGGTTGTATGGGAGCAAAAAGAGTTTATCAATTATTCAAGCTAGTAGGTATAGCAGATATGTATATGTAAGATGGGAAGTTGAAGGTCTATCTGTAGGTGTTTTTGAAGAACAAGGATGGGGACGGTTATGCTGAAGTTTGTTGCAATTATTCAGTAGTAGTAGAATTTGAATGGAGGGGCAAAAAAAAAAAGGTATTAAGAAGAACTGATGACGATGAGCCAGTAAAAGAATGATGATAAAGCTTGTGCTCCTATATTCCGTATGCAACAAGGCTGGACAGGCGAAATGAAGCTAGAGCTTCTTTTTCAGGCTGGGATTTTTTCTTAGGGTCAAGGCTAGCTAATAAAGCGATGGAAATGAATAAGCCACCTCAAAATGGGGAAAAGCCGTAGATTACACGGCGCTTTTCCTTTGCTATTTTTTTGCCTTCCTTTTCTGGGTTTCGTTTAATGCAACCTACCCCCCCCCCCCTAGTCAAAAATTCATTAAATCTCTCTTTATTAAAATAAAAAAAAGTGAACACAGTAAACCACTTAGTTTTGTAGCAAAATTTTTTTTTTAATTATTTGGCAAGCTTGTAGGGCAGCCTTTTAGCGTTTTGACTATATAAGAAACGAAATCTCAATGTTACAACGGACTTTGAATAAAATTTAGTGCTTTTTAAGTGCTTTTTTGACATCTGTTCACATCAGAAACATAACAGCCAGATTCATTGCTAGTAATTCATACAGTGTACAGCGGTCGGGTTTGGTCGTAGGATGAGGGCGCAGATCAGTCTCCTGCATGTAACTTTCTGTTCTTGACATTTGCCTGTCCAGGTGTCTCCACTTTTAAAGTATCTACTTTTGCATCTTGGACATTTTTCTACATTTTTCTTCCTTACAGATAGAGTATAAAAAAAATACTATGAAGCAATACAGATGTATATCACGATACCAGCAAACCGATATACTATGTAATATACAACTTGATAGTTATAAAACTTGCTTCAATATACTTTTAAATAACAACTACAGCAGTTTTAACAAAGACATGCAGAGGAAACAAGACAGTTCAACACCATGAAGTTCATCAACAGTTGTTGTTGATTGTACTGCACAGTTCTGTTCACGTTCACAATATCAACAATTTCAAACCCATTTACTAACACTAAAAAAACTTCAGAAATTCCCATCGGATCACTTACCTTTGTAGTCTCGTTAGACGCGTGGATGAGATCTTTCTAGTCTAAGAGCTAAATATCCAAACGTTCTTGGAATACTTTGCCTAGAGGAACCATAAAACTAAGACTATGAGGGACAATATCAGTACTGAGTACCTTCATGAACTCTATTCCTCCTTGTCAGGCTATCATCGCTACCAATGGGATGTACACTACGTATTAGTTCAAATATATTGTATTTTAGTATGCACAGTTAAGAAAGGAATAGATCATGTATACATAGGTTTAACTTGTTATATTGATGTAATGATATCTAATGATATCCACATTTCTTGCATCAATAGATTTCATCACTGTCTTTCTCATTAGTCAAATAAGGCCTCTAGATCATGTCCATTTTCCGCTGATTATAGAAAATCAGAAGGATGGTGAATGATGATAATTACAGGGGCTGGGCTGATACAGTGTTGAATGCGGTTGCAGTACTGTGTACATATTGAGAGTATTACTTGCAAGAGACCGATCTGCACCCTCATCCTACGACAAAACCCGACCGCTGTACACTGTACATACTCGTGCCACGTCTCAATATTCCACACTTCTATTCAATGAATCAATGAAACGCCCCACTATTTTCAGCATTTCTATTCACAATGAATAGAAATGCTTAAAAAGTGGGGCGTGACATGGGTACATAGTTGTCTACTTTACTAATAGATAGACAGACACAGACGACGAATTACACATTTTTTATTCGGATATAAAGTTCGACAACTCAAACCACCTTTCCTCTTTTCTTTTCCTCAAGTTCGACAACTCAACCCACCTTTCCTCTTTTCTTTTCAGTTCGACAACTCAAACCACCTTTCCTCTTTTCTTTTCCTCTAATTATTGCGTCTTTTCTCTTTTATTATCTTCTGCTTTTCAACCCGTTTGTTTTTAATGATAGATCCAAGCAGTTGGTGCTCATTCTTTTAGGCCATCCAGGTACTAGGTATCTACCAGCCAGACTGCTGTTCAAAAAGCAATACAATCAAAGCTACTGATTGGCTATCTATTTAGGTGTCTCCATTTCTTTGCTTTCCGAATCTAAACCTCCACAACTCTTCCCCCCCCCCCCCCCCCTTTTGTTTTTTTACTTCTTTCCTCCAGATCAAGATCAGATTCAACGCTTAGGTGGTCTCTCGACAACCGATTTCTTTCTCCCCACCGTGCCAGATTGTGTTTCTAGACCGTGCTTCCAGAGAATCTCGACAGCTATGAGTGACGAATCTGCTGTACCTCCGGCTGCCGATGCCGACCCTGCTCCGGTTCCTGTTTCACAAGCTGCCCCTGATATCTCCAGCATCCTATCTCCCGAACAAATCACCCGAATGAATCGCCGTCTGGCCGACGACGCCGACAGCAATGGCATGTCTGTGGCTGAATATCTTGAGCACCTGAGGCGACAGGCTATAGAGTCCAGTATGCGCCGTCAGGCCACTTCCCAGCAGCAACAGGCCGGAGGAAGTGCTTTCGGTAATCCTAGTGCTCCGCCGCCCGGCTCCAGGCCTATGCGAGTCGTTGCTGGTCCCGATGGCAAGCCTATGATAGGTCCCAATGGCCAGCCTATTCCTGTCATCATGGGCCCTAACGGTCAAGGAATCCCACTGGCTCTTGGTCAAGACGGTAGACCCATCATGGGCCCCAATGGCCAGCCCATGGCTCTAGGTCCTAACGGCCAGCCTATCTCCCTCCAGGCATTCATAAATTCTTCGCAAGGCTTGCCGCGTCCTGGTCCTGGCGCGCGTCCCGGTGCCCCGCAGCAATTCCAGGGCGCTCCGCCTCATCCTAGCCAGCAGCTGCCTCAGCAGCTTCAACAGGGCAACCCCGGACCTCCTAAGCCGCAGCCCATTGTTCCTGGTCCTCCGAATCCCGTGGCGCTGGCGGTGGCTAAGTTCCTAATGGGCCAGGACCTGAAGCCCCGTACTGTCATTCTCAATGGCGAGCGCAAGGACATGTTCAGAGGTATGCTTTCCAACCCCCAATCAACCTATGATCTAACGCACTTCCGATTGCTAACGTTACAATTTACAGTCAAGCGTGCTCTTAGAGTTCTTCAGAGCCCTGCTTACGAAAAGGCTCGCAGGAAGAACCCTTTTCTGCCCGTAATCACAGATCGCGCATCTCTAGAGAACACTTTCAAGCTGCTTCCCATGTCTATGCTGGCGCTACGCGTTAACAAGACTGATCCTCATGCCGGTCATAACCACGGCGCTGCCAAGAAGCAGAAGCGCACCAAGGGTCTCTGGACTGTCGCCGTCGTGCCGCAGCAAGATGCTGGAGACGATATGCATTATGTTTGGCTGTGGGAAGGCAGCCAATTCATGCGCAAGGTGTATGCCGCGCTTGCTCTTGTGCTTATCTTCATAGTTGTTCTATATCCGTTGTGGCCAGTCAAGCTTCGTATGGGAGTATATTACCTTAGCTGGGGCTTCCTTGGTTTGCTTGGCTTGTTCTTCGTCATGGCCATCTTCCGTGTCATTCTGTTCTGCATCACCTACTTCTTGGTACCTCCCGGTCTTTGGTTGTACCCTAACCTTTGGGAAGATGTTTCGTTCATGGACAGCTTCCGTCCTGTGTGGGCGTGGCACGATGTAAGTTCTACAACATGCCCTCCAAAAATGGAAATAGAGGAATATACAAATGCTAACATACTATCTACAGTCCAACCCTAAGAAGAAGAAGAAGGGAAAGAAGAGCAAGACTTCCAACCCCGAGATTGCCTCTAAGATAACAGCTGGTCTTGTCGCTCCTACGGCTGCTGAAGCTACCACTACAGCTACCACGACGCAAATCAGCACCAACATAGACTCTGAGGGTGATGTTGTTCAGAGAGCTGCCTACGTCGCTCCAGAAGTCGACGATGACTCGGAGTAGGTGATAGTGTAGCCTTTTGCCATAGCATAGCCTAGCTTAAATAGAGATTTTGTTAGCTAGATAGAGACTTTGCCGGGATAGTTCAAGGTCCTGATCATATGTTTATAGAGGAATCACGTCTTCTCTTCAGGCTCTTGCTTATCTTTTATCGGGTTTCTTTACCTTTTCACAAGCTTTATTTCTCTCATTTTATGTTTATGATTGCTTTTCTTCTTTCTTAATCTCTTCGTTGCATCCTGTCCACTTCTCCTAGTCAAAGTCATACATATTCCAGTCTACCAACTATCGTTCAAGTTATAAGTCTTCTTCTTTGTTTGAGCTTTGTGTTTTTTCTTTCCGTAATTTGGCTCATGTCTTCAATGAAACTCGGTCAAGTTTCGTAACAAGAATGTTTTCCAAAAAATTTTTTTAAAAAAAAGAATGCGTCTAGTTTAAACTAAATAGGATATATCGAGTAGAGATATATCATCTTTTCATTTACATTTTACGTCATAATTGTATGACACTGATCATTCGATAATATGACCACTTTCTTTTTTTCATTCAATCCTTTTGACATATCTATTTATCTATCGCGTAGTGATAAACCATAGTCTTCGAACATATCTGCTATTGAAAAAATATACTAGACTGCATCATAGATGACAACGCTTGTTATATATGTATATATAGCTCGAAGACATTTGATGAATTCTCGGGTCATCCTAGGTCTAATGACTTTAGTATAAGGTCTTTACCATCGGAAGATATCTACAGTTGTTTGTAAAAGAAGGTCTCGGACCGGAGCCCGCCGCCGGGGCTCAAGCTATATTTAGGAATTCGACCTACTTCGGTCCAGCCGAGGCGTCTATACACTTCTTCTGCAATGCTGCCAGTTTCGGTATCGAGCATCTATAGACAACGAAGTGAACGAGAACGGTATAAATTGTCAATACTATTTCTACTATATCCAGCGGGAATTTTGCTACAAGAAGGAAAGGTTCAAAAGATGGTTCCTATCCGTATCAGGTCGCCGATTATAGCCTATATTGTTCTCCTTAAAGTTTGTTCTCGGTATCCGTGTATCTTGAAGAGCTTTTGAAAACAGCGCCATGATACATACAGACATAAAAGAGCGACAACATAGAACAAGACATCACAGTGTATTTTGTTTTGTATCTTTTTCAGTCACTTACCAATAGTAGCCGTCCGCGATTCACGGCCTCCTTTTCGACTGCATCCATAAGCATTCTCGCGCCACCTCTTTGCCGGAACTTTGGACTCACGAGCAACTTCTCAACGACGCCACGCATCGGTCCAGTCTCCGAAAACGGCATATACAGCATTACGACGCCCATGAGTTCCGAGCCCTTCACCGGCGGCAAGCCCGAAGACGAAGACGAAGACGAAATATGAATACCACCTACAGAAGTATTATCCGTAGATGTTGCTGATATAGTAGTATCAGATCTAGTGGCAGATGCGTCGTCAATGAGCAAGAACATGGCTCGTTCGCCACGGGTTATGGCGCTAATGCAGCTCTTCCACCATGTTAGTAACTTGTCGTGTGAGAGGGGCGGTAGGAATGTTGCGATCGTATGGTCTGAGGTTATGCAGTTGGCGTGTACGGCGGCAAGATATGGAACGAGATGCGTATCGTGCGCCGGATCGAACGTGCGGATCACGGCAGGCATCGTGAGCGAAGTATTTGAGGAGTAGTGAGGTTTCAGAGGTTATGAAAGTTGGGAAGTCGTCTTCATGAGGGACTGAAGATAAACATGGAAGCTGGTAGAAAAGGTTGAAGCTTTCTTCCAAGATAATCTTTTGTCTATACTGTTTTGGAGCTAGTTTTCATGTCATAGCATGCTTTATAGAGCGGGGGCATTGAATCAGAATGAAGTCATTTAACATGATAGGCATAGGGTTAAGCACAAGTAGGGTTTGTCACATTTGTTGTGTATGACAGGAAACCTTGCTTCGAATAGGAAACAAATACTTGCACAAGAAAAGGGCTTTGTAAAACTCTGAGAGCCCCGCAAACTATTCTTTCTTGGAAATAGCTGTACACAAAGTTTGGTATCGACATTTGTTAAATTGAGAGCTGCACCATTGGAAGCGGGGGACACACAGAAAGACTGATGGAGATTTGACATAGCCAGCTGAAGCATTTGGCTCGTTTACTAGTGACCAGGGGTGTGCTCTGTTTCTTTCTTATGCTTATGTGCGGGGTGAAAAGTAAGCCTCCGTGAAAAAAACGAATCAATTCGTTCAAACGAACAAAGTAACAAATTGAAGAGGAACTTTGGAAAAGATTACACCAAAGCCCGTGAGAGGCCTCCATGATGGGTTTTTACGGGGCGTTTGGGTTTTTTGGTGATATTACGTTATATGTAGCGTATATATATCGTCATAGGGTAGGTAATAGAGGATGGCTAGTCATGCGAGCACTAAGAATATTGTGTTGGTTGCATGATAACCTCTCTTGAATACGGGTCTCTCCTGATACGTAAGTATCTCAAGCACCTCATGCATGATAGATACAAGGGGGAAGAGAACAACATTGGTTTTTCTCGGCTACTAATCTTCGAAGCCAAGTTATATGTTATTTCAAGATGTAAAACCCGTTAGAGCTCATTAACTGAAGACTAAAAGTTAAGATATGTAGCTAGACTAGCTAAAATAGAATGAACTCCTGCTGCAACTTACTAGTATTTGTTCAGGGCTGTGTATCTTAGGATACCGAGGTGCGACATAGCTATTGGAGCTCCATTTCCACCTTAATAAAAATGAATAGAAAAAGAAAAAAAACTGACAAGCAAAGGATTGTCCCTGGACGGTCCCTCTATTCAGCTGTCCCCCAAAAGAGATGGAAAAAAGAAGCCCGATATAACTACTTCTACTGACTCTGATATGGGCCGTACAACCCATCTCAGCGCTGTGAGCCCGAGAAATACGATTATCCTTCCAGATTTCTAGATATGTACATATGTTTATAGTCAGTTTTATAGTATCATGACTATGTACACTGTTCAGAGGGATAAAACAATGAAGAAGATCATATCAACGTCTTGTGACATGTTTCCATGTAAGCCGGCGGCTTTTGTGTAGGCATACTTCTTTCTAGGGTTTGGAACTTCGCTGATTGAATGGTAAGTGCTAAATTGGAAGGAGGCTTGATGTCGTACTTTGGGAAGCTTAGCTGTATACTTCTGATTGAATCGAGTAACTGCCAGCCGGGACTTGAAATAGCAGCAATTGAACAGCCCCTCCTTCATTTCGAACTTTTGTTTTCTTTTATTCTCCCTCCCACTTGTTATCTTTTTTCTTCATCTTATATACCAACCAAGATCTAGCATGACGAGAATCTCTTGTCTTTTATCAAACGAGATTCTACTACCACAAACAATCGTCTTTTCCACGATAACTTCGAATCATGCATTCTCTCTTTCTCAAGGCTGAGCGAGCTCTCGGTAGAGCCTTGGGCGAAGAACAGCATTCGCACACCACTGTTGGCTTTGATTGCACTTCGTTGCATCCTGAGCCTCATCGTGACCATCGCTTCCAGTCGTTTGTTGCTCCCAGTAGCGGCGATGTAAAGTGGTATGTTGACGGCGCGTCATACTTCTGGGCCCTATCCGAGGCTCTTGAGCGTAGGTTCACGTGACATGCTTTTACATAACGGAACATATATCTAACTAACACGGATATGTGTCTGCTCTCCTATGTAGAGGCTCGGGAGACTATCTATATCTTGGATTGGTGGCTCAGCCCTGAACTGTACTTGCGTCGGCCACCAAGCAAGAATGAACCTTACCGCATAGATAATATGCTAAAGGCTGCCGCTGAGCGTGGCGTCAAGGTCAAGATCATCGTATACAAGGAGGTGGAGGCTGCCCTGACCTGTAAGTCATATCTACCTACGTCAAAAGTAACTGAATTCATAGGTGCAAATACTAACATGAGCTTTTAGTGGACTCAGATGTAAGCAATCAACCAAGTCTGGAATTCTTGTTTGATATGGAACTAAATTTTATGTAGCACACCCGTCGTCACCTTGAGGGTCTTCACCCCAACATCTCTGTCTTCCGCCACCCTGACCACACGCCTACTGGCTATGACTTAAAGACAAACTTCGACAAAACCTTCCAGAGCGTTCAGCTAAATGCTGCCGGACTACACAAACTGTCTAGCAATGTCATCAAAGATCTCTATGGCACTAGTGAAGATGTTGTGTTGTACTGGGCTCACCATGAAAAGCTCTGTCTTATTGATAACAAGCTCGGCTTCATGGGCGGACTTGACGCCTGCTATGGTCGTTGGGACACTTCTGATCATCCTATTGCGGATGCTCACCCAGCTGATCTTGACGATATCGTCTTCCCCGGTCAGGACTACAACAATGCCCGTGTGTTTGACTTTGCTGATGTCAAAAACTGGGAACAAAATAAGCTGGACCGCACCAAGACTTCTCGCATGGGCTGGTCTGATGTCAGTATCTGCTTGAACGGTCCTATCACGGGAAGTTTGCTGCAACACTTCACTGAACGCTGGAACTTCTTGTTCACAGAAAAATATAGCGTCAAGAACCCTGGAAAGTATGAGAGCATTGGTGCCTCCGCTGCTAGTTCTGCACAGCATGACAGCCAGCTCTCCAGTATGCTCCACAGAGGCTTTGGTCAGATGCACTCGAAGTTTTCGAAACTCAATGTCTGGTCTGACGGCGAGAGTGATGGGGAGGATGAGCGCAGACAGCACTCTGATAGCAAGACCCCTCGTATCCAACTTCTGAGAAGGTAGAATACAAGATCCATTTTGACAATATCACAAGGTGATTTTTCCTTGACTAACACATCTATAGTGCTTCCAAGTGGTCTCACAACTGCTATCTTGAGCATTCTATTGCCAATGCATACATTGAGACTATTAGAAATGCTAAGCATTTTATCTACATCGAGAACCAGGTAAAATGTCTAGAATTCCTTCGCACATGACGTATCACTGACATAAGCTCTAGTTTTTCATCACGGCTACCAGTGACGAACAGCACCCTGTTGGCAACAAAATTGGTGCCGCCATAGCTGATCGTATTGTACAGGCCCACAACGCCGGTGAGAAGTTTCTGATAGTAGTTGTTATGCCCGCCGTACCCGCCTTCGCTGGCGATCTCAAGTCCGATGGAGCTCTCGGTACCCGTGCCATCATGGAGTTTCAGTATGCTTCCATCAGCCGTGGCGGTCATAGCATCATGGAGATGGCCCGTAAGATGGGTGTTCCTGATCCATCGGAGTATATCTTGTTTTACAACTTGCGTAACTTTGATCGGATCAATGTTGATAACACCATGAAGCAAGCTGAGAGCGACACGGGTATCTCATATGAAGACGCCCGTCGTGAGCATGATGACTTCGTTGGTGCTGGATATGGTGATAGTGGCGAAGGCACACATGGCCACTCTCAGTATGACCGCTGGCAAAAGGCAACGCAGAATGTGAACAGTAGCTGGGATACTATCTCATCATGCTACATGGATAAGACTACCAGACTTGATAATATTCCATGGTCAGGTTCACCAGAAGCTGAGATCGACGCCTTCGTCAGTGAGGAACTATACGTGCACAGTAAGATCCTAATCGCCGACGACCGCATCGTCATCTGCGGTAGCGCCAACCTCAATGACCGCAGTCAGCTGGGTGACCACGACAGCGAGATTGCCGTGTACATCGAAGACCCTACCCCCGTCGAAACGACCATGAATGGCCAACGCTATAAAGCCTCACGCTTTGCCGCATCGCTACGCCGCTACCTCTTCCGCAAGCATCTAGGCCTTCTACCACCGCAACACCATGCCCAGCCAACACCCAACTGGCACCCCGTCACAGCGGGAATCAACGCCTATGACTTCGGTTCTGCGGCAGATGCGTTGGTCTCTGATCCACTCAGCCAGAACTTCCGCGATCTATGGCGCGGTACGGCGCGAACCAACACCGAAGTCTTCACCAAGGTCTTCCATAATGTGCCCAACGACAGAGTGCGCACATGGGAACAATATGACGAGTTCTTCAGCAAGAATTTCCGCATCCCTGGTTCCGAGTCTGAAAAGGATAAGGATAAGGACTCCAAAAACGGCAAGAATGAGAAGGAAGAAAATGTCAAGGTCGATTATGGCCATGTAGTCAAGAGCGAGTTCCCTGGTGGTGTGGCTGAAGTCAAAGAGTGTCTGGGCAGAGTACGTGGAACATTGGTTGAGATGCCGCTGGATTTCTTGGTTGATGTGAAGGATATCGCTATTGAAGGGTTGACGCTCAACGCTATGACTGATGAGCTGTACACTTGATTCTTCAAAGATATCTTACTATGTTTTTGTCTTTTTTTTTTTTTTTTTTTTTTTTTTTTACATAACGAGGTCTATTTCTTTAATTTAATGAATTCCACGCAAGCTAATAACACAAGCTCTTATACAGACCAGATTAAAGTAGTGTACTTCAATGTGTAGTAAAATCTAATTTCTTTGTACTGTTTTTTATTCACTGTTCACCTATACTCTTGAGTGTTCCATGTTTAGAAGAAAGCAAGACTTCAAACAAAAAAAAAACAATGAAAAAGATATATAAAGGAAAAATAGAGAAAGAGATATAGAGAAAAAGAAGAAAAAAAGGTAATATACAAGAGATAAAATGCTTGAAGACAAATCTTTTTTCTGACCGTCGTTTCTTCACCATCTTCATTTTTTATACTTTTGATAAACCTTCCCCCTTCTCCCTTCCAACCAAAATAAAATAATAATGATAAAATTAAATCAGGAAAGAAAGAAATCATTAGTCTTTATTTTTCTTATCTTCTCTCTTTTTATCTTTTCTTCTTTAATCTTGCTTTCCAGAAGCACTTCCACTGCCAATACTAACTCCCAGCAAGCCTTCAGTCCGGGACTTACCCGCTTCAACTGCCAAGCTAAGCGAGCGTGCACGAGCACCGATGCTACGAGCAGCACCACGGCCGCGGAACCACGTGATCGCACCAACCACGGAGGCGATTATGGCAAAAGCTGATAGATACGGGTGTTCGCTAAACGTGAGCTTGAGCTGGAAGAAGATCTTCTGCACGTTGCCAACGGTGTACTTGGGGCTAATCATGGGTGGTGACGAGGTAACCTTAGAAATCGTCTCCAAAATAGATGTACGCGATGGCACAATGTTGTTGCCCGTGATCGTGGTATCCCAGTAGCGGCGGTTCTATATTATATGTTAGCGAGACTGTATCTGTATGAAACAAGGCAATTAAATGTGTGTATATTTACGTCTTCGTCGTTGATGATGACACGGTCACCGTTCTTGATATCAATGCCGTAGGTGGTGCGTAGCCAGCGCTGCCAGAAAATGCTGTCAACCCAAGCAAAGGTAACTTGCTTGCGGTTCGCCATGTCCATACTAATGTGAATGTTCTTAGCATTGCGAAGGGCACGCTGATCACCACGGTCTTCGGCCTCCTCAATGCGTAGCTGTTTGGCGTCACGCAACTCCTGTCGCTCCAGTTGGAAAAGTTGGATCTGCTTTTCCATCCACTCGTTGGCAGCAGACTTCATCTCACGCAGCGCTCCGATAAAGGATTCCTGGTCCTCACGGTTCAACACACCGAGCACAACCATCTTACCGTCCATGATTTCGCGAGCATTGGAGGCAGTGAGCTCGGGCATGATCGGTAGCCAAACAGAGCGCATCCAGTTGAGAACGCCGCGAACATCGCGCATCTCGCTAGGGGTTAGAGGGGTGTAGTAGGTAGGGTGTCCCTCACGCGACACAATCAGGCGAGGCCAGGTAGTGATCTTGTAGCGTTTGAACAGCTCGGGGTCCTGAGTCTTGACGATACGGGCGCGATTAATCAGGCTTAGAGGCAGACGGTTCAGAGCAGCAAAGTCCTCCGAAGTAGTAGCCAAGTCGTAGAAGTAAATAAAGATTACATCCTCCTTCTGCTCCAATTTCTCCAAAGACTCAAAGTCAACGTCAATGACACCGTGAGCAGACTCAAGAGCACGCTCAGCATACTGAGTAAGATCACCTAGGCCGCGCAGGCCGTCGTACTCAACGCGTTCACCTCCTTTGAAGAAAAGCATAGTAGGATAGCCACTCAGCTTGACGTTGGCGCAAAGGCGGGCCTCCTTATCGCAGTTAACCTCGCCAATGTTCAGGCGATCCTTCATGTTCTTGGCAAGCTGCATCCAGTTGGGAGCCATAGCCTGGCAGTGGTGGCACCAGGGCGCATAGAACTTGACAAACCAGGCATCACCAGTGGCAACGACCTGCTTCATAAAAGTTTCCTCGGTAAAAGAGACAGATAGTCCGTTCGTGTTGGCAGGAGGGTAAGTAGGATCGGGCTTAGCAACGGCGACGATATTGGTTGGGGGCTTATAGTCTTTGTCAGCGCCTTTGGCCTTGGAATCGGCAGCAGCAGCCTTCGAGTCTTTGGTGTCCTTGGCGGCAGTCTTGTCCTTGGAGTCGGCGGCCGCAGCCTTGGTGTCCTTGGTAGCATCCTTAGCCTTGGGTTCAACAGCCACTTCGACGTTATCCTTGACCAGCTCGGTGTTGACAAAGTCACTGCTATAGGAAGGAGATACGGTAGCGCCGGCTTCGGGCACTTGCAGCTCAGCAGGGCGAGATCCGGGGAAAGCGGCCTCGACAGTCTTTTCGATGACGCTAGAAAGGAGGGTCATGTTCTTGACACCCTTCATACTGGTGCCGAGCTGGCCATCCTGGTACAGGAAGGTCATTGGATACGAAGTAATCTTCTTTGTGGCGCAAAAGTCGAAGTAGGCCACGCAGTTGAGCGTACCAAACTGAAAGTCGTAGACATCGGAAAAGGTCTTTGTCGGTGCCTTGGGCTCAGGGTGCATGGTCGTGTAAAACTCGTAGGTAGTCTGGAAGGTAGGGGCATATGCCTGGCAATGGTGGCAATACGGGCTGTGAACACGATGCGAGGGAGGTTAGCGATTGCGCTTAGGGCTTGCCACGATCGGCTGGCAAGTCACATGCGATGGGGTGGCTCTAGATTGGAAGATGGTAGTGGTATCGTAGTAGCGAGGACGCCTACCTGTAGTGTTTTATCAGCATGAACTTGTGCTTGGCCACCTCGGAATCATAGTTGTCGGGCGTCAGTTCCGTGATTGGCGGCACCTCTTGATGGTTGAATACGGTGGTGGTGGGTTTCTCGAACTCTTCTTCCTCTTCTTCTTCCAGAACGGAATCGGCGGCTCTGGCAAGGGCTGCGGCTCCGAGGAGCAAATGTAAGGGTGAGATCCTCATAATGACGAGGCTCGAATGTGCGGGTGGGCAAATATGTGGTTTGATAACCTATAGGGCGATGGGGTGAAGCGTGACCTCAGAGGAGGAGAGGAGGGTTGGTCGTGATCTTGGTCCGCTCCAGAGGCTCAGATAGTGAAAAGGAAAGATAGATAGCAAAGTGTAATCCAGGGGCGGATGGATGCTAGACGGCTGTCTCGATATGGCCAGGTACGTCGTTTAGGAGATCAAACGCTGGCACGGTCCGCGACAGGCAACAGCAGTAGAGAAGGACAGCGGTAGCAACAATAGCAACGACAACAACAACAACAACAACAACAATGTCAGTACTAGGCTAATCGGGGCGGGCGTCGGAAGCGTGACTGAGGCGATGCTATTCGCGACAATAAAGGCCGGTTACAGCACACGATCGTCGGCAGCTGAAGCTTGGCTTTTATTTGGTTTGACACGGCGGACAGAGACTCCAGCCACGGGACAAAAAAATGCGAGGGCGACGTCTAGGTTAAGGGCCCCGTCCACAGTTTTGTAAGGATCAAGGCGGCAGCAATGGCAGGTCTTCTAGACGGATTCTATGAGGAGAAAGATAGAAACGAAGGAAAGAATCAGGATATCACGGCGGGCCAGAGGTCGGGAAAAGTAATCATCGTCCAGAATACGAATGGGATTGGAATTGAAGTGAGCTAGCTAGAAGAAAGTTAGAAAGAAAAAAGGAGCGATACTATCGACAGCCTTCCTTCCACCTGCCAAATAAGACGTTGTACTGGGGGCCTATCAGTACTATGGCGCCCAGATTGTAGTATTGTAGCACCTGAGCCATCAGTGGCTATAGCTCTTTTATCAACTAAAGAAACTCCCAGTCCCAGCGCTACACTCAGCACTACAGCAGCTCTGCATTCTTTTCTGACTCATGCTAAAACCCAGCACTACCACTATAGTAACTTTTCCGGATAGCCTATTCCAGATAACCCACTATAGTAGCTTTTCCAGGAACAGAATAAACTATTAAAAAAAAGGAACTAAAGCTAGCCCAGACGAGTCCAGAACCAGCCTTTTTTCTCTTTCAATGTAGTCTTCATGATTGGCTTCCTTGCCTATTACGCTAGCTTATAGCCTGATATCTGTCAAGTCTGTCATCTAACTACATAGTTTTCTTTCCTTGAATGTATCTGGTTCTGGTCTTTTCCCCTGGCAAGAAAACTCGCTGGCCACGATGCAAAAATAAAGATACCGACACCCATCCCATGTCAACCAGCCAATAATTTGCTGTGGCTCTTCTATGCAATCGAGTATTACAGTGGAGAAGCCACCTTCTGGCTCGACCTGAAAAGGCTCCGTCTATTAGCCCTCGCTGTAATCAAAGTTTGTGATGACTTAGCAATGCCCAATTGAGGTCAGCTTGATTCGATGTTGTCCTCTAAATGAGCCTTTGACGCCGCCCGCTAGTATCAGTGCTTTATCTTCAACTTGTATACCATTCAAAAACTCACTCACTAACCAATTCCTACGCGTGAGGCTCTCTATTGTCTAAAATCTACCGGCGTCCTTCTTCGCTTCCAGAAACGTCGACGGCTTTCAATCCAAACCCAAACCCAAACCCAAACCCCTCCACCGTAGCCCCGGAGCTGGTATTCAGTCTTCGAAGCTTACTGATATATATCTATGTATATCCCGAGCGAGAATGCCTGCAATCACACTTCCTCCTATCAGGTTGTCGGCTTGTCAAATGCAGGTTTCCATGCATACACATGCAGACATGCAGTTCAACACTTTAAAAAGAGCACCTGCAGGTTACGTTTCTACTCTTACCATCAGACATAGCTCGCACAGATCAATGAGATCGGTATTCGTTCCTATAGAAAATACCTATCCGCTGTTTTACCCCATCGCGTTACAAACACTGTCAACCGGGATTCGTCTAGAGCTTATATCGTTCGTGAAATTGACCAGGCAGCACAGCATAAAACTATCATTAACAGCATGTAACCCTAAGGAGCTTGACGACATACAACGCCACACACGAAAGTTCAGCATTGAAATTCCCCTCTCGGTCGTGCTTGAGGTTCAAAAATACAGGGTAGTACAGAATCATAATAATATTGTGATTATTTATGCCATCATGATATTTTTGTTACAAGCTAGTCCATTTAAGCACCAACGGCTTCGGGGACCTTGTTCGCATCATAGCCGTAGGTGACCTTCATCTCCTCGATCTTGACAACGTAGCGAGACTGGGCCTCGGAGGCGGAAATACCCTCCTCGTAGACGGCCTTCCAGGCGTTGTACTTGGCCTTGCCCTATTGAAGAAAGTATATGTCAGTATATGTTTTGGTAGTAAAGTAGGAAGCTAAAGTCTTCGGCTGCAAGGAGATAATCTCTCACCTTCAGTTCGAACATGCTGGGAACAGCGGCCTTGGTGAAGTCCTCGCCAGTGGCGACCTTGTAGAGACCTATACGCAACAAGTTAGATGTACTGAATACTATTACGCCGTCATTTATAGCCAGCCTCCGAGCCGAAACCCAAGGCATCATATCTATAGTTGAACGACTGAGGGGGCAGGAGCCTAAACGTACCGTAGATCTCTAGTAGATCTTCGTTCGTGGGCTTGGAAGTCAGCTTCTTGGAGTCGGTGACGGCGGTCTGGAATTCGGGAGAGGTAGACATGTTGATTGATTTTCCTGTGTTTATCAGGTCGAGACGAAGAAGAAAAACTGTAGTTTAACCGTGAGATATAAAGATTAGCTTTGGGTTGTTTATATTTTGGGACAGAAAGAAAGATGGGAAGCTTTCTGAATGATGTTGTCCGAGGGGCAGTCGTCGGGCACAAATGTGGCAACCTTGGGACGAAGGAAAGCAGGATGGATGGAAAATAAACACTAATTTAACTTGCCGTTGAAAATATTGATGTAAAACTGGCGACGACGAGATGTTCAAGTCTAGTTTAGCAATGATATATTAGTCGAGAAAGAAATAGAATAGATAAAGAGCTTCGTCTAGGATTTCGGTTGAGGTTGAGGCTGGAAGGAAGAGTAACTATTTTTATTACTATTACTACCACTAACTAACTAGTTGACTTAACTCCTAGAGCAAATGGAAGGAGAGGAAAATGAACTGAAATGGCAAGAAAAGTACCCTCCATTCCATTTCCTTGGACTTTCGTCAAATCACGTTGGGGAGAACGGGGTCTTTAGTGAAGCTGGTTTCTTTGGCGGGGTAGTTGCCTAATTCGTTTGGCTTGCCTTTACCCTACAGGCCTCTATATAATTTCTGCAACGCCACATGATGCCAATGCAGCAGCAGTAAGACTTGCCCAAAAAATCAAATCGAAGCTGAGCTCCAAAGCCTACAATCAAGAGTGGCCGTGCTTTTTGACGACCCACGGGCCAAGTTGCTTCCAATGTTCTCTTAGGAGGGAAAAGTGGGTGAGATCAGAAGCTTCTCTACATTGAAATATGCTGTAGTGGACTTCTAGCATGTGATAAGTCGACGGCTGACACAAACAACATGAATATAAACCCAACACAGCAATACTTATAACATAGAGTCTTGATGATCATACTAGAATCCCAACAACCAACATCTATATCATCTTGGCAGGCTCAATGAAACAAATGAGAACCGTTGCGTACCATCTTGAGATGGAAGTTAGGGTTGCTTATCGCGGTATAATACCGGTGTAAGATAAGCCTCACCGAGACTCACCGCGATTTTTTTTAGCGGGGCGTCAACATTTTTCTTAAGGACGACAATGAGGAACTTGGAGAAGAAGAGCAAAGTTGCAGCTGATCTACATGCTCTGTGCTTATGAGACGCCATTGACTTGAGCAAATTCTTCTGTTCCTATAATTCATCATCTGTCTAACATTTCGCTTCTAATCTGAACATCATGTCTGAAGAGGCTAACCTTCCCTTCATCCGTCTTCTGGCGTCCAATGGTTAGTTCGACTCATGACAAACCAACAGCTTCTCATAACGAGACCGCACTAACATTTACTTCTTTTTCAGAAAAGAAGATCCGTACCAAGGCTGTTGACCAGCTAACCACCTTCCTCGCGACCCGGCGTGCGCCGCATTCTACGCTCACGCTCCCCGAAGCGCTCAAGCTATGGAAGGGACTTTTCTACGCCGTATGGATGTGCGACCGACCGATCCCACAACAAAACCTATGCGCCGAGCTGGGCAACCTCATCACCATACTAGACGTATCCGCCTTGAAGCCGTGGCTCGGTGCCTTCTGGACCGTCATGGCGCAGAACTGGAACACCGAGATCGACGTGTTGCGCATGGAGAAGTTCCTCTTACTCGTACGTCGGGTGCTTGCTGGCTCGTTGCGTAGACTGCGCACTGATGGGTTTAGAGAAGAGGCTCAGGAGGCTGCGCTTGGCTTATTGTCTGAGTGGCCGCTGGACCCTGAGGGTGATTTGGAGAGAGTACCCGTCGGTCTTCGCTTGCACGTGATCGATATCTGGGTCGATGAGTTGGAGCGCGAGGGATACTTCTCCGAAGATACCGAGGTGGTTGGTAAGAAGGGCAACAAGAAGATGAAGGCTAAGGACGAGGAAACTCGCGAGGCTGAACAGGCTGTCGTGGAGGAGATCTCCGAGATGGTCTTGGCGCTTACTAAGACCTTCCCCAGCAAGCCTGTACGTGGGCGGGCAGTCGGGTCGTTGGAAGATGCTAGATTGAAGCACAAGGCTGGCGAGGATGAGGAGATGAAGGACTCGGATAGCTGGGATGGCTTCGAAGAGTAGATGAACCTGCCTGGTTTACAGGTAGAAGTGTTGTGTGTCTTTTTGCTTGGTCACTTGCTTACATTATTGTACAGCTTTTTGTGCTTTTTGGAACCGGCGTTGGGAGTATAAACCATTTTTATTGTGATAGAGCTGAGCTGACGAGCTACATCAAGAAACGCCGAGACTATTGTAGGCTGTTGCTTGGTTTACGTATCACTTTGCATATGCGCTGTAGAGAAGGGCAATAAATACTTCTTCTCTCATGGCGTCTCAATATATCTGATATCTACATCACACTTATACTTGAGAATGAACCTGGAGGTGACATATGGAATGAAATTGAAACAGATCTGCCTATAAGAGGTATATAATAGTGTAAAAGTGAGGGAAAAATAATAAGAAATGGAAGGGTATCTATCATAAGAGATTTTGTTGAGGGCAACAACTATAAAGAGAATAAAGATATGTCAAGAAACCGCTAGACAATCGTGCAAGCACTTTGGACCTAAGCTGCGATCAGCGCCAAGTCTTCCAAGTCCTGGAACACCGGCAGTTGCGGCAACTCATGAGCCAGCGAGGACGTACGTGAATCGACAGCGCTTACATTCTACGCAAGCATGCGTTCAGCCATAGTGACCGAGTCCCAATCTGCCGGTATCGGACCAGGACCGGGCCCTTCGAAGGTGCCGTTCTTGGATATCACACGGCCCAGTCCACGATGTACTTCGCATTGGAACGGACTGAAGGGAATGCGCTCGCCGTCAATGCTAATGTATCCGTCATCCTGATCGTGCGGTGTCACGCGGAATGCAGACACTTTGCGATATGTCACCAATGGGTGGTCAAGAAGCGTGCCCTTTTCAACTGAATCCATCAGTTTGATCCATTGCAAGGTTCCAATGTCAGCGTCAACTGTGATCATGTCAAGGAGACCATCGTTGGCACAAGCGGCCGTGAAGAAGTTGTTAGTACGGTCCATGTAGGCCATCTGATAAGTCAAGGTTAGTTTAGGGTTACAAGCGTAACATAACAGATAGCAGGAATTCAAAGACTTACATTTCCAACATATAGACAGCCTAGCTTATTAGCCTGAATAATCTTCCAGTCCTGCGGAAGCGCATCTCTAGATGTTCCGTATTGCAACGGTGGTAAACCCCCAGCAGAGCTGTTACTGCTACTTGCCTCGTCAGACAAGGCAGGTTTTCCGGCAGCCGCCGTGTTCAGATCAGACTGACTCTGCTCGCGATGATAGTGTGCTTTGATATGAGAGGGATCTTCTAGCTCGACCTTCATAGCGATCTCGCAGGGATACTTGGCGCCGGCCATGACGCGTTGTAGGAAGCCGACAACGAAGCGCTGATCGCCCATCCACCGTAAATGCTCGGTGGCTAGATCGCACTCAGCAATCATGCCAACATTCTGGCTCATAAATGACAGTGAGCGAATCTGGCCTTGCGTGACGCTAACCAGATCTAGCGGCGTTGTGACGCCCTTGACGATAGACAACGCCGCCAACGACGGTCGGTGTGTGCCGTACAGGTTGCAACTCATACCGTTGCCTGAGCCACAGGGCACATGAGCCACAGCCACGCTGGCCAAAGCCCTTGTAGCATCCGGTCGTCTACTCAGTCCATTGAAGATCTCATACGGCATACCGTCACCCGCACAACCGATGACTATATCGAAGCTATCCACGTTCATCTTCTCGCAAATCTCAGCTGCTTGGCCGCCATACGCCGTGGTAACGACTTCCAGCAACATACGCGCCGCCTCAAAGATGGGCTTACATTGAGTCGTCCATTGCTTGACGGCACCGCCTGGTCCCGAGTTAGGGTTTATGAGAACTAGCGCACGCTTGCGCTGTTGAGCTGGTCCATAGGCGCGACGAAGCACAGCGTCTGCCCAAGTGGTAATGGCCTCGGGAGTGGCGTTTTTGACCTCGCCTACGACTTTGCACACGACGACTTGGTTCTTGAGGCGCTGCGCGTATTCGAGCGTTAGAACCTGGCCATGGGCTTCTACCCACAGAACATTGTACAGTGGGACCTTGATAGGCTTAGGTTCTGCCGGTTTAGGTTAGCTATACAGATGTGCCTTGCCACTAAGAAATATCGTGGAATGGGATATATGTACTTACTTGACGGAAAGCAAAAGGTTCGCTTCACTGCTGTGTCTGTCACGAGATAGAATGGAAAAAAAATAAGCGTCTGACCCAATCTAAACGAATTCCGAGCAAGCCGTGGACCAGGTTTCTTTCTTTTTTTTTCTTGCCTTGGCTGCTTCAAGATCCCAGTGAGAAGACAAGGGGGACCATAATCAATTCTACAATGTGCTTGGATGGCTAATGACAGAAAAGATGTCTCGGATAGAATGTGCCATTGACAGGTAATAAAGAAAAGAAAATGGCCACCATGAGTTCGTACTCAAGCGGCAACAAAGAGAGGAGAAACCAACAGTAATAGAGCAAACGAGAGAGAAACAAACACATACTTACCTTGAATATGAATCTCGGACGGCAAAAGAGTCAACTGCTTCTTCCCTGATAGCTGCAGTTCGGTAAGCAGGCTGTTATGAGTGTCGAGGCCATGTGAAGGCGAAGTTTGGGGATAGTCGTTCGACGCCATGAACGGGACTTCTTCGTCAAACGATGGATGGCGCATTAGAGAGATAATTATAAGAGAAGACGATATTGATATATTGATAGATACCAAAAAGATAAAAAGAAGCTAATACGAGAATAAGAAAACAAAAAAAATAAAAAAAAATAAAGAGAGATGAATAGATGGAGAGGAAGTCGGGTAAAAAAAAATGAAAAAGAACAAGCGTTGTAATCTAAGAATTTTTGGGGGCGTTTTCTTCTTTGTTATAATAAAAAAGAAGGAAAATGCGAGCAGGTCCGTTTAGGCCGTCGATAGAAAAATGTTAATAGTTGTGAGCAATGAAAACAAAATGGATAAACAATAGCTTGTTTGACCTACCTACAAAGTTACAAGGACTAATACTACCAAGATATCTGGATAGGGATATAAAAGAGATAGCCAAGTAATCAAGTAATATGAGCAGACGAGAATGCTACCCTGCTCGTGTTTATTAGTGCATAGATCGTAGGACAGAAGACAAAGAGTTAGGCCCTCTAAATATCTGTAACCAATGAAGACATTAGGGTTAGTCGCATGGGAAGTGATGAAGGACAGGCCTAAGCTCTAAAGCCCTAGCTCTTCCTCTAACTACCTTCTTTGTCTTATGTACTATATACCAAGTCGACCTACTGCTCTCTTTCGCTTCTTAACAAGACAAAACAAAAATTATAGAGAAAGAGGCGGTGCTCATGTCAATTCAATGCTGTACTCCCTCTTCAGACAAAGGAAAAACAAGGCTTTTGCTGCTCGGCTTTACAGCTTGGTTGTCTTTGTCCTCCCTTCTCCATTCCATCCCCGCCTCTTACAACGATCAAATAGATCATCTCTTTATATGTAGCTGTAATTGATGCTGAATTTCATATGGTCCCTAAGCTTGAGGCTGTGAAACAATGAACCACGATTTGTGCACATGGAACGTGATGAAGTACATATACAGATACACATGTATTTGTAGTACATAGAAATAGAAGTAGGAAACAATGTGACTGTGATTGTGACTGCTCTTTTTATCTTAATGTGCCATTTCTCACACATATGTACCTTTAGCTAACCATTTATTTTAGGTGCCATAATCACAGTAACTTGATTTTCTATAGACACAATTCCATGGGACCAAACAAGATATACAGAAGATGAATAGATGATGTTTTTGACGAAGCCTGATATCTATAACTACAATTCAGCCTACACCGCACCTAATCTGATCGTAAAACCGTGCTCGGTTCCAATGCATCCAATGTAGCACTGGGCATGTCGTTTATACGGTGACTGGATCCTGATCCTATTACATCTTGTTAAACCTTTCCTTTCTCCTCCTTCGTCTTTTCCAACGTTGCTATGCACTTGAGTGCATCTTCTTGCAGGATCTTCTTGAACTTGTCTCCTAGCGCCTTGACGATATTATCAGTGTCAGGTTCACACGGTAACGAGAGTGTCGTGTTAGACGGCATCGGCGGCGTAGGCGACGGCGTGTTTCTTCGTGACGATCTTTCGCTGCCCATGTCAAATGTCTTCCGGCGTCGAGACATCGGCTTGTGATAGACATCACGGCCTGTTCTGACAGGCCCATCAGGGGTTGCTGGAGTAATTTTGGTCTGGTCGACAAGAGCTTGCCATGACGCCATCGATGTTGCAGGTCCTCCCATGGAATTAAGAAGCTCGTCGCTACTCCAAGAACTAATGTCCACTGTACATATGTTAGGGTCACTGATAATGACAAGATATCTGACATATTCCTTGAGTGTCGCAATGATATCTCGTTTCTGACTCGTAGGCAATGTCATGAACATGGCGTTGATCTTTTGGTGAATTTCTGAGACGTGACCTTTCTTCCCATCGCCCAGTTGTCGAAATTCTACTGCTACCTTCTTAAGATACGTCTTGTAGATCTCTCGAACAGGCTCGCATTTGCTGATAGCATCGTGAAGCCAGTTAAAGAGAGACCCACGATGCTTTTTCATAAGATCGGCATAGTCCTGTACTGTAGGCCGGGCGCCTTTCTTTGGGGTGCTGATCAACAAGAAATCTGCAATGAACGCTTCCGCTGCTGATACATGCGAGCTGAGGTCGACTGCTGAATGAAGATCACGAATGATTGGGTCGTATGCGGTGATTGCATCTTTGACCCCTTCAGTCAGGAGATCGGGTGTCTGTTTACAGAGAATTGACACAATATTTTGTCTGTCCCTGATCATCAGTTTTGCGCCATAATATTGCATGGCAGCCTCATTCTGCTCATTTGTTAAGCCCTCAAGCTCAATAGATTCAGGATCGTATGCCTCTACAATTGCCTTGATTATGGAAATAGACTCGCTAATACTCTTTTGGCGGAGTTTGTTTTTTTCTTCTCTTGAAGCTTCAAGAAAATCGTTGATTGCTTGTATGTGGGTTGAGGAAAGCTTCTTAGACTTCTCCAACTTGGCAATCGTTTTTTCAGCATCTGGACAATCCCATAGCATAACAGTGCTGATGATTCTATGTAACTGTTAGTATTGAATATCAAAGATTAGCGGCTTGTTTATATACCTTTGGAGCAGATTCATGCCTTCTTCAGCACCTTGTGTCAAACCTAACCAATTGGCCACAGAGCCTAGGCTCAGCTTTGAGAGAAGCATTTTGGCCAAGCCGTTAACCATAGTAGCGGCATTGCCAACCCTCAAAATCTGGCGTATCATGGCATAAGGAATTAGTTTGTTTCCGGTATCCAAAAGCTGAATGACAAAAGGGCCTTCCGGTGAAACCACAAAAGCGCGGTGTAGGAAGGTAGCCAAGCTATACTCTTGTTAGTGACTAGATGTTAAACATGGCATATCCCTCCTGACAAAACCTACTTAAATATGATGTATTCAACGGCGCCTTTGACAATAGGTAGGCGTTCCTCAAGATCCGCGGTTTCCATGAGGACATCGCAGGCCTTGTCAATGAAATCGCCGTATATGACATCCTCCATGAACTGATTCCAGTCGCGGGAGAGGTTTGTGGTATGTAAGGCAGGTTGTAAACTCTCATCTCCTGCACTTCCGGTCGGAACTCTTAGTAGCTTAGGACGTTCTATCCGGCGAAGCCCATCAAGGTAGCCGCGCGCAAAGGCCTCTACTACTGCGGATGCGGCTGTCGCTAGAGTACGCCGACTCCCGATAGCACCTTGATCGTAGCTTTCAGATAGCTCCGCCTTTCCAAACAACGACACTATTCCCTGTACACACTTAGACCAAAACGTAGGCGGAACGTCCTTGAGGCCGGGGATCGGGAGTACAAATATGACAGATAGCATCTGAAGCAACGGATCGGAGCTAACACGGAGCTTAGCGGATCCCGATGCCGGATCCTTGTCCCGGGTATCAGTAGCGCTGTTCTCACTAATTGTAACCTTGGCGTCATGGACCGCCGGCTTAGAAGTCTTGCTTGAGATCTCTTCATCTTCACTCTGATCATCGCTGTCGCTATCTGAATCGTAGGTGAATGGATAGCCAGCTGTTGCGATAGCCTTGGGGTCAGTAAAAGCCGCAATTTCAGAGTATGTCTCATTATGAACGAGAATATAAAACAAGGCGTGAAGCTGCTCGTCCTTTAGTAGCAAATCTTCAACGCCACCACCAGCAATGGAAGCCATGGCGGCTAATATTGAGTCGCTAAGAACAAATTGCTTCGATTTAGATTATTCAAGGATACACAGCGGGAATTGCAGCCTCCACGAAAATGGAAAATGTGGTGCGACAGAGGTAGGGTACCTAATGGGGGCAAATGCCGCCCTCCTAGTCGCCTAGGGGAAAAAATATCCAGTGAAAACAAATCACAAGATGTACCGATTGTGAAAAAAGTTGATGCTGGAATTTAGTTGTTGTTGAAGAGAGGAAAAGAAAGTTGAGCTCTATTACTGTTGGATCTTCTACCTCAAAGTAAGCTGGATAAACAGAAAGGCAATGCTTTTAAGACAGTAGTTGCCTGGTTGGGAAGTCTCTTGAACACGGCTGCCTTATAAACAAAAGAACAAACTGGCTAATAACTGACTGTGCCGTGATTAAGTATACCGCAATGGCTGGAAAATGAAAAGAAAATAAATATATAGTGAATGCGGCTGGATTGTTTTAAAAATTGTTGCTGAAGATTGATGAAAGCAGAGCCTATCCTTGATAGCGATGTAGAAATACATGAGTACATATCTATAGTCAGCTGTACACTCCGTGTTTTAGTCTACCCAAGCCTGTTCTGATCAACGGCTCGGCAATAAGAGCCTATCGTATCCTTGCTTGTTCGTCGTCATTGCTACTTTCAGTCACGAATTAATCAGCATAGCTATCTTCTTCAGAGCCTATATAACCTGTATAACGTAGATTGATATGTGTACATGACAGCAAAGCTATTATTTTGTTCTACTAGAGAGAAAACATGTGCTAAAAGTGCAACCAATACTTCAATACTAAATGGTCAAATTGAATATCAATGTCCAATTACTTACCTGAATGCACATTTTATGACACTCATTTTTATCGGTTATGGGTGTGAGATCATGGCCGGCTTGGTTATCAAAAGATATGCAATATATATGTATATAGGCTCACCACTTTTACATGAGTTTGGGCTGTGAATTGTAAAAGACAAGACCGGTTTATAGGCCGATGTTCATATTTTTAGGCAATGAATCTAATGATACAAATCATAAGGCTAGAGTAGCATACAGGTGGCATATGCATGGACCAAGCCTCATACCATCAGAGACTATGAAAGTCACGTCACTACGGGTCCGGATCGCTAGACCGAGCTGGTTGTGATGCCGGCCCCAGCACCGGCGGCCTTTCTGGCCCGAATGTCGGTCTTTCTGTAGGCCGTTGTGATGGCGTTGGAGGATGAGGCTGGACCATCTCGTAGTCCCCTGCGTCTGAGTCGGCGTCGGAAATGTACGCATCATCGCTGTTCTCTACAGTCGAGTCGTTACTATCGTCCTCGTGCTGGTCATCTTCCTCATCATCGTCTTCCCCCTCCACATTTTCGTCATCGTCGCCTCCATGGCGATGGTCAAGGTCATAACCATAGCCATTGGCTGTGCCATTAGCGTACGCAGGATAACCCATCCCAACTCCATTGCTGCCGGTGCCATTGGTGCTAGAACTGGAGCCTGGCACATAGTTTGCAGATGAATTTTGAGCACGCCAGTCTTCGCGCTCGCCTGCCATCTGAAGCATGCTTTCGTGGCTCACTCGTTGGATCCGCTTAAGATCCTTGTTCTCCCGCTCTAGAATCCGATTCCGCTTAGACATATCCTCAATCTCTTTTCTAAATGTGGAAAATAGCTCGTTGCTGTTCGTGAGGGTATCTTCAACCTAACACAAAGTCCCGGTCACCATGACCACACGTATTAGCTTGCTGATTCTCGTATGTTGATACCCCCGTATTGCTCGAGCATGACCTGTACCTGTTTGAACTTTTCCGCATAGCGATTGACCTGAGATCTTAGCTCCTTGTCGCTGGAACTCAAGTTCTGAACTTGGTTTTGCAATTGACGAGTTTTTGTCGCCTCTTCGTCTGCAAGCTTCTTTTGCGCTTCAAAGCGGGCCATGTTGTATTGCACTTCCAGCTCCTTTGTGCGAAGTTGAGCCTGGAAGTGCAAATCTCGAAGTTCATATTGCTCGATCAAAGTCTTGAAGCGTTGACGGAATCTATAGTGGAAAACCGAAGCCCATGTTAGTATGTTGAAAACCATAGTACCGGTAGTCCGAAATATACGCACAATTCTTCAACAGAAACATCAATGATCTCTTGTCGCGGGTTGTCCTTTTCTGATTGGTATCCCTCAAGCTTGCTGAGTACTGATTCCATTCTGGCGTCGTAGGCCTTGGTGGTTCGAGTAACATTGTCTTGTAAGGTCTTGTTTTCGTTCTATGGTACATGTTAGTTCTTGACTTCACATATAGATGACCCGAACAAAGCTTGAATATAAGCCTACCTTGAGCTTATTGTTGTCTTTTTGCAACTCACGGCACAACTTTTCGAGCTTCTCTTTTAGTTGGTTGGTCTTGCCCAGTTCTGTTATCTTGGCATCCTTATCCCTCTGTAAAGTGTCACCCCGTTTCTTAATCTTCTGGTTTTCTCGTTCGAGTCGGCGCATATCGGCAAGAAGCTCACTTGCGCGGCGTAATAAGTGCTCGACCTTTTGCATTTCATCCATCTTGGAGATTTGTTGTGCTAGATCCCTATTGGCACGCTTGACTTCCCGTTCTAGATTAACCACACATTGTAAGCATATGGTTCGCTTTCATCCGTCCAATACTACAGCCTATAGATTTCTCTTCACATATTGAGGAGGGTTTATTAGACTATATGAGCGGCGTCTTACCGATTTCAGCCTCTTGGTCTTTATCCGAGGCAGCTTCTCGTTCGAGTTGATTGATCTTAGCCTCGAGAAGTCGTGTGGTGGTGTCGCTTGAATCAAGAGCCTTCTTATGCTTTCCCCTTCTAGCGGAAGAGCCGCTGTCTTGGCCATTGGACGAGCTCATGATGGTCCAATGCTTGGCGTGTAATCGGATTCGGGGATGTAAACATATATGTCGCGTAGCGAGTCAGTAGCTAGTCGGCGTTTGGTATGGCTCCAGTGACTACTATAAAATTATAGTGGCTCGTTTTAGAACGGTCTTGTGAAGATGTACACGATGATATATCTCGGTTACTAGTCGCACTAGGCCTATGATGACAGCGTGAGGGGTTGTCTGGCTAGTAAATAATATATCGAATATGAATAAAAGTTCGGCTCTATAGACGAATAAGTCCGTCTAGGTTACAATGCTAGGGCGCAGTGCGGCTTGTCGAGACCAAAACTACCGTGTCGTGAAGTTTTAGTGGGCAAAAAATGACTAGATGAAGCGCCTCGGTGCAGTCAACAATTCGGCGAGGCGATTTGATTGTAGCTCATTACTGGACAAATAACAAAGGCGACGTCTTTATTTGGGGGTTATAGATAGGGATTCAAGCCAGTTAGCGATAGATGTCGTCGAAAAAGCATGCGGAAGAGCAGACGGGGTGGTTAGTAAAATGTGATTATTGTACTATGGGGAAAAATGAGGTCCTTAAACCATTGTCTTCGGGATAGTTTTTGCTAGTGAAGAGGCTGCTGTCTATTAAAACTACTACAAGACGATGTCCCATGTTTCCTTCTTGGGGTTAGTTGCTACTAGCCAATCGTGGGCTGTGGGTTATCGAACTCCGAAGCAACTGAACCACCTCAGTCAGTCTGACTAAGCGATCGCCGCTGTAGTAGCCGTACTAGCTAACTCTCCAAATATCAAATCAAAACTACATGTTATCAAAATCATATGTCAAAAGAAATGAAATTCAGGACACAACAAATAAAGAGAGCGTGAGCGAACAATCCAATTAAGGGTTGCGATGCTCATGTTAAAGTCACCGTTGTTGAAATTAATTCAATTTACTGGGTGGAATATTCAGGTGACTATTAGCCGGCCTTGAACATCCCACTTCGATGTTACTTCCCACCATGGAACAAGAGTTCCACTATAAATCATCAACAAGGGTTTGTAATCCAGGACATTTGAGTAGCCTTGTCGTCATAATGTTCTGCCTTGGATCTTACCAAATAAAAGGCCAACACATATAAAAAGCTCGACGCTATAGAATTTTGCGAATCGCATACCTAAACTCGACGAGACATCCCGGGCCTTTTTTTTTTATTTTTTAAGAGTTCCTCTAGCCCCTGAATTCAAGACTCACGATGCTCCGTCGTAGTGTCAAGGCCATAGGCCGGCGCAGCTTTGCGTCAGTTGCGCAACTCCCAGCTGTCGGCGAGAAGATTCATGGCTTCACATTACTCCGTTCTAAGCGCGTCCCTGAGCTCGAGCTGACCGCAATCCACCTGCAGCATGACAAGACCGGCGCTGATTATCTTCACATCCATCGCGACGATAGCAACAATGTCTTCTCAGTTGGCTTCAAGACAAACCCGCCAGATGACACTGGTGTCCCTCATATTCTCGAGCACACTACGCTCTGTGGAAGTGAAAAGTGAGTCTAGTCGAGTCTGATGCCTATATCATGCAAACTAGTACTAACCTTGGACAGATACCCTGTCCGCGATCCATTTTTCAAGATGCTTCCTCGATCAATGTCCAACTTCATGAATGCCTTCACAGCCTTCGACTATACGTACTATCCCTTCGCCACTACTAATAGACAGGATTTCAAGAACCTTCTTTCTGTGTACCTCGATGCTACTCTGAACCCCCTCCTCAAAGAAACCGACTTCACCCAGGAAGGCTGGCGCATCGGCCCCGAGAACCCACAGGCAAAGGCTACCGACGAAGATGGCAAGCTCGTCTTCAAGGGCGTTGTCTACAACGAAATGAAGGGACAGATGTCTGATGCCGGCTATTACTTCTACATCCGCTTCAAAGATTATATTCACCCTTCTGTTCACAATTCCGGAGGCGACCCTCAAATGATCACAGACCTCACCTACGAGCAACTGAAGGAATTCCACGCCCGTAACTACCATCCCAGTAACGCCAAGTTTTTCACGTACGGAGATTTTAAATTCCAGGAACACCTGGAGCAAATCAATGAGCAATTAGTCAACTTCGAAACTGCCCCGCGGCCGCTTGAGGTGATGAACCCCATAGACCTGAGCTCTGGGCCTATCAATATCGCTTTACCTGGACCAGTTGACCCTCTCATGCAAGCAGACAAGCAATACAAGAGCTCAGTAACTTGGATCATGGGAGACGTCAAGGATGGGGTTGAAGCGTTTTCTCTGTCCCTTATGACCACCCTACTAATGGATGGTTATGGCTCGCCTCTGTATAAGGGACTGATCGAAAGCGGCCTCGGTATCGACTGGAGTGCCAACACCGGCTACACTCGGGCTGGCACTCGTAATATGTTTTCCGTCGGCCTCAATGGCTTAGCTGAGGAAGATGTTCCTAAGCTCAAAGCGCGTATCCAACAGGTATTCAAAGAGGTGCAAAGCACTGGCTTTGACAAGAGCAAGATCGATGGTATCATTCATCAGCTTGAGTTGTCTTTGAAACACAAGACAGCTAGCTTTGGAACAAGCCTACTCTCCAAGGTGATTTCCCGGTGGTTTGCTGGAATTGATCCTTTCGAGACTTTGAAGTGGAACGAGATTGTGGAAGCATTCCAGACCAATATCGCCAATGGAAACTACTTGGAAGGCCTTCTTGAAAAGTATCTCTTGAGCGACAATACTCTCACTTTTACAATGGAGCCTAAGCCCAACTTTGCCGATGAATTGGTCAAGGAGGAACAAACCCGCCTAAGTCAGAAGATTGATGAGTCTGTCAAGGCCCTTGGTGGCGAGGAATCTGCTCGTGAATACTTCGTAGGGCGTGAGCTAGAGCTTCTCGAGCAGCAGAACCAGGTTCAAGACCTCAGTGCTCTACCTACCGTTTACGTCAAGGACATCCCTCGGTCCAAGGAAGCGCCTGTACTTGTAGACGAGGTGATCGACGGTGTCTCTATGCAATGGAGAGAAGCACCTACCAATGGCATCACTTACTTCCGGGCTATCATGGAAATCGAGAATCTTCCTCAGGACCTCCGTCAGTTGATTCCTCTGCTTTCAGAGTGCCTGGTCCGCCTAGGCACCCACGACCTTACTACAGAAGAGCTCGAGGATAAAATCAAACTGCAGACTGGTGGCATCTCTGTGGGCTACCATTCCACTCCCTCTCCAGATGATCACAAGGCTGCTCAAGAGGGTGTCATCTTTACTGGTATGGCATTGGATCGCAACGTACCTGCCATGTTTAATCTTCTCGAGAAGCTACTACGCGACACAAACTTTGAGCGCGAAGATACTCCCAAGATCATCAAGCAACTACTACAGTCTTGGGCAGACGGTGCTTTGAGTGAAGTTGCATCATCGGGTCATCGGTATGCTTTTGGCTACGCTGAATCTGGACTAACCCGCAATGCTTGGCTCTCCCAGCAGGTCGATGGCCTGGCCCAAATCGAATTGAATACGTCATTAAGTCACAGTCTTCAGCCTGAATGGGAATCAGCTAACCCCCTTATCGAAAAGTTGAAGCGTCTCCGTGATATCATCCTCAGTGCCGGAAATATGCGGGTTTCTATCACCTGCGACTCTACTGTTGTGGATTACAACCGATCCTTTTTAAAGAAGTTCCTTGACTCTTTTCCTGTCAGCCTTAGCGGTCAGCAGAAGAAGGTATTTGGCTTTGATGGCCAGCCTCTTTTGTTGGACCCCAAGACTTTTTTCCCTCTTCCGTATCAGATTTACTATGGTGGATTGTCTCTACCCACTGTCTCATATACGAATCCTGAAACAGCACCTCTAGAGATATTAGCTAAGTTGCTAAGTGACAAGTATCTGCATCAGGAGATTCGTGAAAAGGGTGGTGCTTACGGTGGAGGCGCTTACTACTCCGGACTCAACGGTATCTTTGGCTACTATGCGTACCGCGATCCTAACCCTCAAAACACAATTTCCATCATGGGCAAGGCTGGACAATGGGCAGTGGACAAGGAATGGTCAACTAGTGATCTCGACGAAGCCAAGATCTCTGTCTTCAAGAACCTCGATGCTCCCAAATCTGTCAACCAGATCGGTCTAACCCGCTTCCTGTGTGGCATCGACCACAGCATGATGAAAACTCGTCGCCACCTACTACTCGACGTTACCAAGGAGCAGGTTCAGCAAGTCGCTCAAAAATATGTCGTTGAGGGCATCGCAGCCAAGGTGCACCGTATAGCTTTCCTTGGTAGCCAAGCATCCTGGGTCGATGACTCGTGGAAGATTCGTAACATGGGCAGCATGTAGACACGGGCATCCATTTCCACGCACTCTCCTTTGATCAGCAAGATCTCACTTTTTTTGTTGCTTGTTGGTATCATCAGCATCATAAAATCTCTGTACAACACTACTTCTTTGTTTTCTTTGCTTTACGGATGTTTGATGCTTCTTTTGTGTTATCTGTCCCGGCTATACCATGTACTATTACCATCTATTCGCTAACTTTGTCGTGTTAAATATTCGACAATATATGAACTACTCACTCCCTTTCCCCTTCTGTTCTTAGTAATCATCTCAAGCGCATGTTCAACATCTCATGTTAATTTCCGCGTTAAGAACACAGTACGTCTTCTGGCCCATCTTCTTCAATGGCCTCAAGATCACAGAGCGACGCAATATTGATATACAATAAAGAAGATAAAAAGGTCGTAGTTATGGCTTAGCAACACATGTTGTTTCTTTTGATGGGTTTTAGGCATGGCAATAGGCTTTATTTCTAGCTTTCATGATAGGAAGTATCTTTCGGTGAAAGCTTTGATTATCAAGTCTCAGTGTTACTCTTGGCTATTCATCTGGCTTGCGAAACCTCTGATTTTGTGATCAAGGCAAGTAGCAGGGTATCTCCATTGTGCGTTAGAGTTAGAAGTAAAGTCTGCTTGGTATGCTTATCCCATATGCCCAGCTCGAGCAATGATATGACTTTGTTGGTTATAGCTACGGCCTTTTTTGTCTTCTTTTATCCGCACGCTATCAGACCTGGTGCTCACGAGAACCTCGAGCATCGGACTAAAGCGTCGCATATATTATTAACTCTATATAACTATACTATGACATAATATGTAATAGGTCAATTTTTTATATCATAGCACCATATGCTGTGAATCTAGTGTGTATCTCGCAGTATATAGCTTAGCTTAGCTATGGGTCAATTCCTTTTATTGGCTACTACCAAAATGAAAAGAAAGCCGAGAAAGAATGCATAACCACAGCAAATGTAACGCTCTCCTAAAATATTATGAGATGACTGATTCATGTGCATATATACTTACATATACATTATGTACCTGACCAGCCGGTCCACCCGAAGGCACTTGATTTTGAGCAGAATTACCTGAATATAAGCTGTTGTATGATTAATTTTGGACAGCCCGCTCGTGCATATATGGAGCTTGCCATGAAAAAATACTGGACCTAAACGGACTACACGACAGAAAAAATTGCAAGTACATCTGTATACATATTCATACGCAGTACTTATACATGGAAAGTAAATATGTATTGAGGCTTTTCTATATTGATTTCTAGGTCTTTTGAATATGACGCTTCTTCCTCATGATGACGCCCCCCCCAAAAAAGATGAAGCGTACTTGTTTTGGACACAGCGAGGAAAAAAAGTGAATATGTGCTGTACGTAAAATGAAAAGAGAGCCGAGAAAGAATACATAACTCAGCAAATACTGTACGTAAATGTTAAAAATATGCGTACAATAAGGATGGATCTTATTTTAACCCCACGTAAAAAATCACAGATTCTTACTATGATTGTACGTCTATAATCCCCAGTTACGGGACTGCCAGATTTTTTATTGCCTCTTTGTACATTGAATAGTTTAAACTTTACTCTATTTGACCGATGGTAACAAGCTTGGCATTCTTCAGTGCCGTAAGTGTAGTTTGTATCGTGTGACCCTAATCATTAACCCTATACTACACCCGTGTAGGCAAAAAAAAAAGTGACTAAGTACTTACTGTCGGACACAAATCTCCGTTGTGGATTAAATCTGGGTCTTAGTACTGGGAACTAACTACACGGGATATATAGTACATGTACGTACATAGTGGTATACATATTAGCTGTGTAAAGCCATCCATTCCTTTAGGATGCGAGCAATAGATTGAAGCCTACAGCATTTCGAGTACCTCGATTAGGTTAAGTGCCTTTTTTGTGCAGCCTAGAATATGGGGACATGACTCGAGTGGACAGGAGGGAAAACCGAAGAAATGGAGGCCAAAGGACGGAAATTGAAGCAGTAGCCGTTGCATTGCACAGCAAGAAGTATAGAAAAAGCGGTCTGAAATATCCTATAGTAGTGTTACTAGATGCTGTAATTATGCTTAAAGCTATAGTTAACTTTACTGGGCTTCTGTTGACCGTGTTCGGTGTCTAGATACTTTGTCAAAATCAGGGATTAACTCCGTCTTTTTGGTATTTCCTCACTCGGTCTTGTGGATGGCGAGAACATTCCAACATTCCTTTACAAAGCTAGTAGTACGCCATTTCTCCGTGACGTTGCTACGCTGCAAGCAATCTGCAAGTTTGTAGAAGCGAACAGGCGCAAAGAAGACTTTTGTTACTTATTGACGTGCCAGATACGACGTTGTACGTCTTTCTTTGACCTTCTTCTGGTCGCCTGCCTTGTTGTTTTATCTATCTGAATTCTCAGAGCTAGACTTTGACTGGCTACTACGTACATAGCTTGTTAGATGAAGCAAGAGCACCCAAACAAGTGACAGAGATTTCCTAGCGGGGAAATTCGGAACGGGCCAGAAGGAGACTAAAAATGTAGGAAGAGGAGACGTGGTGGATTATGCCACAGTTAGGCAAGGAGATATTTAGCTTTTGACGAAAAAAACCGAGTTCGTGTGTTTGTTTGCTGGGTCTTTTGTTTTTTTCTGAGTGAAGAATATTCTATACGATGCCTAAGCAAGCTCTGACGCTTTCTGGCAGGCGGTCCCTGGCGCAGGGAAGGCTTATTACATATGTATGATGATTAAGAACAGTGGCAAAGAAATGATCAAGATTCATCCAGGCAGAAGAACATCGACGTTGATCGAAGTCAAGGGGCTAAATCAAAACTCTGACATATTCTGAAAGTAAATCTCAGCACCCGTATGAAGAAACCTCATAATTTGACATGATTTAATCAGCAGTGTAGTAAGAAAGCTGAACAAAGAACACAGATGACATGCGCAGGACGGGGGAGGGGCTGGCCTCAAAAATCTAGGGTCATGATTTTAGGTATAGAGTCGCAGGGCCATCTCGCCTTCGGGCGGGAAAGTTACCCGGTTTGCGCCTCGAGCCCTGCCACCAAGATTTCGTGTTCAGCGGTCAGCGCAAATGCCGGTGCTACCAATGGAAAGACGTAGTCTGAGTTGGCAGTGCGACCAATAGACAAGAGTTAGAAAGAAAGCGAGGCTATGACTGTATTCCGGACTGTACCTCTGAATACTTTAGACCGATGACTGTACCTGAATGAGATGCTTGATAGGTATGCAATGCGATATATTGACTGGAGTATTTATGTGTGTGCTTGCTAAACCTGTTTGTTGAACCACACACCAAGCTCGGAACGACATCGTCTTGCGGGGATATAGAGCCGGCTTGTCTGTTTACACTACATATATACATACATACATACATGATACTGTTGATCGTATAGTCTCCAAAGGGGAAGCTTAGTCAGGGCTTGCCCTCCGTGCTGTTCCTGCCCTCTTTGGCGCGGGAAGCGGCATATAGCCATGCAATTGCAGCATGTCGAGAGGTAATATGGAATCTAGAACGACGACGAAAAGGGACCATAGATCTACGAGGCAATATGAGGCCATGTGTCTATCTAGTCATTTTCATATGCTACCCAGTGACCACCTGAGCACTCAAGGAATTAATCGGCAGTATTCAGGGGATATCTGGGCGGTGAATGGCTGCTTTTACTTGGTGTCGTTTTGCGGTTTGTTCCATGGATCAAAATACATAGAAGTCGAAGGCAGCTGCTACTTCTGGAAGTGGCATAGAAGCCAGGGGCCATTTGATCGAGTATTTGATCTGGCGGCGGCAGAATAAACACCCCTTGTAATAGGCGGTTCTTTTTTTTTTTTTTGTTTTNNGGGTTATAGCAACTGCAATAGAGCTCGGCCCCACTCCACAGGCCCTGACAAATTTTTTTTTTCTTTTTTAGGCCCGGTTACCAATTGGGGCATTTGAAGCAACTTGGGGCTTTGAAGGTTGACTACGTCGGCATGATTCATATAAAACTTTGACTTGCCGCTCCTTTTGGTCCCCAGGCAATCCAGTTCCCAGTCCAGTCTTGCCCGACTTCTCTCTGTTTACTTCTCAGTCATCTATTTATACTGATCACTGCTCTCTTCGCCACCTTCTCGCTTTTGCTCCGCTTCAACACTGCAAACTCTCTCATTCTTCTTGTTGTAATCGTTCTCTCGGTCTAATCAAGGTACGCTTGCTCTGCCTCTACTTATATCCGCCGTCGAATTGCGCCTGCCACAATAGACATCGTCGTCACTATACCGCCCTTACTAAAACGTGCGCCCTTTAGCTTTTCTACCTCAACGTTTCTACGCGTATCTCTTTTCTCACCCCTCGGCTGTACCAGGCTCTCCTGTTCAGCCTCTTCCTGACTCGCCTTTGGTCTACAAAGGCAATACCGCCCATCACGGCTCCAGTGGCCGTAGAAGAGTTCGCTCCTCAACATTTCCACCTGCAACACACTTTCCACATCGTCAACGTGGTTCCCCCTCCGGCTGAACACATCTGAACATCTCCACCACGCGCTTCTTCTGGATCTTTTGTTCCCGAACTACGCTCCTCGCGACACCCCCTTCCAACCCTTCCTGCCGCATAGGACGACTTCAGCGGTTCTTCCTCTGACCGAGGAAGAGTCGAGGAGGCCCAGTCAGCTCACTCAGGGAATAGCAACTTATCGCTCTCGCCCACCCTAAAGTACTTTCAAGGTCAACACCCGTTCGACTTTAACTAGACCAATTGTCATCTTTCGGTTGCTTTCAACTATTTCTCTTTTCAAAACTCGTCTTATATCTCTATACAAGAAGTTGAAATATCTCGTGCGATATCTGCCAATTCTTCACTTCTCTTCCCGAACCCCGCTCTATATTTTCAAGCATAATCTCCTTTCCAACTAACCCGATGGTTATGGCCGCTGTTGAATACGATCACTACCCATCCCGAATCAATTATCATGAATATATAAAGCATTCGAGACTTGACGAGTTCCGCTATGCGGCACCTGGTCAAGTAGCTGCTAAGCAACTCATCCACGATGCGCTGACTCAGCGTATCGCTCGCATCGATCCCGAGAGCTGTGAGCCCGGTGACGAAGATACCTTTTTCGTTGCCGATCTTGGCGAGATCTACCGTCAGCACTTGCGCTGGAAGAAGAATCTCCCCAGCGTCAAACCCTTCTATGGTGAGTTACAAGCGAGAAATCATAACATAAGACCATAGATCTTTGGAGATACTAACCACGCTCAATCGTATAGCTGTCAAGTGCAATCCTGACCCTACTGTGCTTCGCCTGTTGGCTGACTTGGGCACCGGCTTTGACTGTGCCTCTAAGGACGAGATTCAGCTTGTTCAAGACATGGGCCTTGATACCAACCGTATCATTTATGCTCAGCCATGCAAGACTAGCTCGTACCTTCGCTGGGTTCGCCGAGCCAACGTCAAGCAGATGACCTTTGATAATGCCGATGAGCTACGCAAGGTTGCCAAGTTCTTCCCTGATGCAAGGCTATTCCTGCGCATCATGACTGATGATACTTCCAGCCTGTGCCGCCTGAGCATGAAGTTTGGCGCCGCCATGGACACTACTCAGTCTCTTCTTGAACAGGCCCGTGCTCTGGGCCTGAACGTTGTTGGTGTTTCCTTCCATGTTGGCTCTGGCGCCTCTGATCCTCTGGCTTTCTACAAGGCTGTGCGTGATGCCCACACCGTATTCGAGCAGGGACGTGCTCTTGGTTTCAACATGGAAACTCTTGATGTCGGCGGTGGCTTCTGCACCGAGACCTTTGAGAAGATGGCTGCCGTCCTTCGCTCTGCCCTAGCCGAGTTCTTTCCGGCTAGCAGCGGCGTCGACGTCATTGCTGAGCCTGGCCGCTTCTACGTGGCTACTGCCTTCACTATTGCCTGCAACATTATCGCTCGCCGTACTATTGAGCTGCCCGAGAGCGGTGCAACTGGATACATGGCGTACATCAATGATGGCATTTACGGCAACTTCTCTAGCATCATGTTCGACCACCAGAACCCCGTTGCAAAGGTCCTTTGTGCCGGTGGCCAGTTTCAATATGACGTTGAGTCTGCCAACAAGTGCGGTCCCGAAGATGGCGTCCAGTACTCCATTTGGGGTCCTACCTGCGATGGCATTGATCGCATTGCTGAGAGCATCCGCTTCAAGCAGATTCTTGATGTTGGTGATTGGCTCTACTTTGAAAATATGGGAGCCTACACCAAGTGCTCGGCCACCAAGTTCAATGGCTTCACCAACGAGCACGATGTCATCTACATCTGTAGCGAGCCTGCTGCTCTGGGTTATCTGAACAAATAAGTATATCTAAATAATGTGACCCCTTTCACAATCGTTCTAGGTTTACCTTGTTTCTGAAGCTATGCCCATCTCATTAAAATATAAGGAGTGTAATATCTGGCGAGATCTGCTTTCTTTCTATCTTTTGACAAAGTTTCTTCCAAATCTTATAAAACCTTGAAAAATATACCACAAAAAAAGTTAATAATGGTTCTGTGGGAGCATCTGTTGTACTCTACCTCTTTTTTCTTCCATTTTTACGAGCTCGGTACCGAAAGGAACGGCTTGTGCTATTAGTTTAGTTTAGATCGCAGACTTTGAAGAAGTGGTAGTGTCTCATCTTTCCCTTTGGTTACCAATGCAATATAAAAGGACACATTCAACTTGGATCCTCTGTTTGATTTCGATAAAAATGTACAATGTATGTATCACGTGACATATAATAGTATGCACGTTGGATTTCGATCATATCCTGTGTCACGGTGCGTATAGTCGGCAAAGAACAAGTACACTGGCCGCTGTTTTTGCTAGGCACGGTGACTACTTGTCGTCATATCTGTATACACGTATGTTGATTGAGTTTGAGTATCGCTACTAGTGAACATAAAACTAGTCGAAAATAAGAAACAGAAAGTCTTTGTCCGGTGTGTCATGATTTGGGCCCAAGAGGAAAAAAGGTAGGTAGTAGCGGCCTTAGCTCGATACGGAAGAAAAGAACAATATGTAAGCCTAATTCAACTTACGATTGTTCTTGAGCAAATCAAAGCGTTTGAATATCGATTGTGATGAGATTGACCCAATATTCAGTTTAGTAAGCTTTGACTACAATTTGACTATAAAAGGAGCCCGCCTATGTAAATTCAAATTAAATTTCAGTTTGGCCATACAGGTAATATCCTGTGATAATCTGAAGTTTTGTTGCCTTATATAGTCACGTTTTTACTGTTTGTTTGTTTGCTGACCTTGATTCTTTTTGATCAACAGTAAATGGCTTCGTTCTGTCTTTCTCATGCTAGCAAAAACAAATACTAAGTTGAGGTTTAAACGTTCTCTCGTCAAGGTCAGTCAGTCTCTGTTTGTTACGGCCATCAAATATCCAACCGGCGTGTTATTCCAAGTCTACAGCTCGGAAGTATTAGTCAAATCAGCGACCACTTTTACACTAATTTTTTATTCGATTTACTGCAACCCCGCCCCCGCATCAGAAGTCTGAGAGTTACATAGGGGTAGGTATTATTGCTTTAATTGTTGCCCTAGGACCTCTGTATCTATTTATTTTTCACTTCGTTATCACAGTGGGCATAATAAAATCGCCATTTCTTTTAGTGCCCCAAGCCGGATAGCCTCGCAGCTGTCCGCTCTTGCTTCGACTGTCCCTTTTATTTTTGCTTAAATGCTTCCACGAGGCTGATAGCAATCAGACAGGCGATGTGGGCCTATCCATATCCAAACATAGCCTTGTTTGTAGCAAAACAGCGTCTAACATCTTGCCTGAGATACAGCCATACCTTGAATTTTGCCGCTATTTTCAACCGCAGAGCAGGAGTGAGTCTTGTTTATTTTTGTGTTTTTTATGCTATTTCTTTCCCTTTAAGCTTGCCGGACGGCGTGTACAGTAGAGCTGCCTAGCCCTTCTTTGTTGCTGCCATTACACGAAAGCCCGACACAATTTCTGAGGCTCGGCAATGCTTTGATTGCAGCGTTCACCAACAATAATCACCGTCCTCCGTCGTTATTTTACAGAAGGCTAACTCTCTGTCTTATCCATTTCCTCACACAGTTCGCCACGATGCCTTCTTTGACAGCTCCCGATGTCAAGCTGCCGCCCCTGTGGAAGCTGGTGCAGCGCTTCGACACAGACTATATCAAAAGTAGCATCTCTCTGTACCGCTCTGAGCGCAGCGGCATGAGCGTCATCGTTAACGATCGTGCCGGTCCCAAAGTCCACGGCGAATTCGTCGTGGCCACCGAGATCTTTGATCACTCCGGCGCCCCGCATACTCTCGAGCATCTCATCTTCCTCGGTTCGCGGTCGTATCCGTACAAAGGCCTACTCGATACTCTAGCGTCCCGCGCCTATTCTTCCACCAATGCTTACACATCTGTCGACCGCACTGTATACACCATGGAGTCAGTAGGCTGGGAGGGTTTCTCGCAGATTCTCCCGTTGTATCTTGAGCATATCATTCTGCCTACTATCACAGATGCTGCCTGCACTACCGAGGTTTGGCACATCGACGGTGAGGCCAACGACTCCGGCGTAGTCTACGCTGAGATGCAGGCGCTTGAGTTCCAGTCTACCGAGTTGGTAGACCAAGCACAGCGCCGTCTGATGTACGGCAAGAATATCGGATACCGATATGAAACGGGTGGTATGCCCGAGGAGTTGCGCCTACTCTCCAATGATCGTATCCGCCAGTTCCACCGCGACATGTACCAACCACGCAACTTGTGCTTAGTCATATGCGGCACAGTTGACCATAACAACATGCTTCAGATTCTAGACGACTTTGAGAAGACCATAGAGAACGACATCCCAGCAGTCGACAGCCCATTCAAGAGGTATAGTCTCCTCAACAGTCCAGTTTGAATCAAAACACGTGCTGACCATCTCCATGAACAGACCTTGGGTGGACTCAGAGCCAGTTGAGCCTCTTAAGGAGTCCATATCTACTTTTGTTGAGTTTCCGGAGAAAGACGAGTCTACGGGTGACGTCAACATCACTTGGCTTGGTCCCAATTGCAACAATGCCGTAGATACAGTTGCCCTCAACATCATTTTCTCCTACTTGTGCGGTTCTTCAGCATCCATCCTCGAGAACACTGTTGTCGAGAAGGAACAACTCAGCAGCAGCTGTGACATGTGGTGCGAGGAACGCCTCAAGTCAATCATTGGTCTGCGTGCTTCCGGTGTTGCTACCGAAGCTCTAGAGCAGACTGAGAAGCGTATCCTTGAAGTTCTACAAGATGTTGTTTCTAAGCCTTTAGACATGAAGTATCTCACCTCTCGTGTCCACTATGAAAGACGCTCTTCTATCTACACTACTGAAGAGGTTGTGGATGCCCTTGCCGAACCCATTGTCCTCGATTTTGTTTATGGTGCTCGCAATGGCTCTACCCTCAAGGACCTTGGAAACCTTGAAGCTTACGACACTGTCTCGAAATGGACTGAACAGGAGTGGCGCGATTTCACGAAGAAATGGCTTATCGACAACCCTCATGTCACAATTAAGGCCATCCCCAGTGCTAAACTAGCTAAGAAAATCAAGACCGACGAGACCGAGCGCATTGCTAAGCGCAAGCAGGAACTTGGCGAGGAAGAACTGAAGAGACTTGCCAAAGTTGTTGAAGATGCGCAGGCTAAGAACAATATTCCGATCCCCAGAGAACTTATTGCAAAGTTCCCCGTGCCTGGAATCGGATCGATCAACTTCATCAAATCCGAGACTGCCCGTCTAGGACCCGCTCGCAAGCTAGGCCTTCTCAAGAACGATGCACAGACTGCTCTAGAAAAGATAGTTGCCGACCCCGAAGATCCAACGCTGCCGTTTTTCCAGTTTGAACAGGTCAACAGCAGCTTTGTCCACATCTATCTACTTTTCAGTACTCAGGACGTCCCCGTGGAATTCCGGCCTCTACTACGCCTATTCCGCGAAAACTTCTTCAACACACCTATCATTCGCGATGGCAAGAAAATTGATTTTGAGCAAGTTGTCAACCAGCTAGAAGACGAGACCATCCGTTACAGCATCAAGACTGCCCAGGCGTTGAGCGACCCTAATAGCATGCGTATGATGTTTGCTGTTGAAACTGATAAGTACGAAAGCACTACCAAGTGGATTCAAGAATTCATGTTCGAAAGCGTATTTGATAAGGATCGTCTACTTGCCTGTATCTCCAAGATTCTGGCCGATATTCCTGAGTCAAAGCGTGATGGTTATAGCATGGCATCTGAAGTCGCTCAAGCTATCCATCTACAGCATGACTCGACTCAAAGCGCCAACCGTATCCTAGTTAACAACGTCTTCTACCGCCGCTTGAAGAAGCACCTCTTAGCCGATCCCGACAAGGTCATCGGATGGCTAGAGACAGTACGCAAGTCTTTATTCAAGTGGTCCACCACACGCATTCTTGTGATTGGTGATCTAGCCAAGATCAAGAACCCCGTCGGCGCCTGGGATAATTTGAAGGGCATCAAGCGTGAGGGTTCTGAGGAGCTCGCCAAGATTATTCCTCCATGCTTCATGCGTTCCGAACAAGGCCTGAGTCCTGGAAAATATGGTGCCGCTATCATCCCTATGCCTACGCTAGACAACAGCTACGGTTACTGCATAACAAACGGCTTCGTTAACATGGAAGATCCTCGTCTGCCTGCTGCTTATGTTGCCATTAGCTATCTAGAAGCTGTTGAAGGTCCTCTCTGGAACGCCGTCCGTGGTAAGGGTCTTGCCTACGGAAATGGGTTTGCCCGTGATGTCGAAAGCGGAGCTATCAAGTTCTACGTTTACCGTTCACCAAATGTTCTCAAGGCCTTGAAGGCAGCTCATGACGCGGTTCAAAACATCGTTGATGGTACTGACCCAGTGACTACTCATCAGATGGAGGGTGCCATCTCTCAATTGATCAACCAGTGGGCTGCCGAGCAAGGTACTATGACCGCCGCTGCGATCAACAACTTTATCATGGGCGTGATGCAAAACCTGCCGAGCGATTGGAATGAGGCTGTCTTGGTCAAGGTCCGCAATGTCACTCCGGAAGATATGCGCAATGCTATGAAGGAGATGCTACTGCCATTGTTCCAGCCTGGCAAGAGCGATATCTTCATCACTTGCAACCCTAACTTAACTGATGTAAGTCACCGCCTTTTTTTCTTTTTGTTCCGTATGTTATAATATACTAATTCCTATCTTCGTACAGGCATTCAAGGCCAGCCTTAGCGAAGCTGGGTATGCTACTCGTGTAGAGTCTTTAGATCACTTCGAGGATGATTACGGGCTACAAGCCCTAGATCCAGAAGATGATGAAGATGAGGACGAGGACAATGATGATGACAATGATGATGACAATGATGATGATGACGATGAATCAAGCTCTGATGACGATTCGGAATGGAGCTCGTCAGGTGAAGAGTCGCCTTAACCATAAGTAGCCTGATTTACGTCTTACATAGATCATATATATAAGATAATTTATTTCACAAATACTTATAAGCAAGAATAGATGAGCTTTTGAATTGGTATATGTACAAGAAGATAAAAATGACATATCATGGTTCAACACAAACATCTTCATAGCTCTATAGCTCCATAAGATTAATGAATTTTAAAAATTTTGAAAATTTTGGTTTAACACAAAGATGGGTTAGTCAATATTTAGGGTTGAACAACAAAGTCCCCACCATTCTTATGTTTAAACACTTATGACCCCCATACAAACATCCCACTTCGATTCAACTGCCCGAGACGTCATGGCATCAAAGCTAGGCATTGAGCTTGACAAGAGTTTCTAAACCTCATTTGAACGACTGATACTCAATAGTTTCTAGACGAGACTTTTATCTGAGAGTCTAGTTTAGTTGATATTCTTCATTAAAAACTCATTAAAGGATACCACACAATCTGGACATGCGAAAACGAATTTTGGGCGCATAAATCTGATACATTTGCAGCCTAAAAACATTCAGCTAGCCAAGGTGGCATTTCGGCCAACTTTGCTCTCATCTTGCTAAATAAACCGAGCTACGAGATACATTCTACTACATTACTTGCAATTTCAAAGATGCCTGATCTCGGAGACGCAATCGTCACCTTTGCGCGAGATGGACAGTTCCCGTCGGAAGAGGAATCGGCCATCATCCTCTCGAAGGAAACGATTGGACCGGCGATCACAGCCCTTCAGATTGCAAAGACGAATCTTGAGGTAGGCAAAACAGACCCGCAACCTTTCTTCCTCGCTACCAAGCTACATCGATGTTTGGATGACGATGGAACAAGATGAACAAGGCTAGACGTGCTAACTGTTAGCGGTTATTTTGCTTGTGAGCGCATAGACCGAGATCCATACGATAAATGAAGAAACTCGTGACGATGTTGGTTCATGGGTACGCAACGCCAAGGCCCTACAAGAAGATATTCTACGTTCCAAAGCCATGGCCAACGAAATCTTACGCGAATCCGACGATCCGGGAAATGCAGGACGCGCAGTCGAAGAGGCCGAAGAGAAGGCCAAGTTCCTGACACTAGAAGTGCAGTATGCACAGCAACTACACAGTGTCCTGCGGGCCATCAAATATGCACATAATCTGCTGGACGAGGTAGAGAAGCACAAGAACGGAAAGGCACTGGCAGAAGCATTGAAGAGGCTTGAGGAGTCGAATGTAGCGATTGAGCAGATTCCTGTGAATTGGCTGTGTAGGCCGAAACGACTTCTAGAAGTGAGAGCTCAGGACCTAAAGACTTCTATTCATGCGGAGCTAGGTAGGGCGTGGAAGGACCTTGTAGTGGTTGATATTGATAGCAACATTTTCGCCATCAAGCAGCGCATCGAAGGTATGCATGGGGCCTTGAACATACGTTTTGTTGGCAAAGACTATGCTAAAGGACTTGTCCGTCTAACATTTACTAGGACAACAGATATCATTTCAAGATGTAATCCTTGGTCTCAAGCAATATCATGAGGTCCATGAGCACATGGAGCAGCTATGGCATGATCTTGATGCTGCTATAATATCCCCACGAATGGAGGTTGATCAGTGGTCATTCTCATCGATCAGCATCAAGGAAGTAAGTTACAATTTTATCTTGAGCGCAAGAGCCAAGGCACATGAAGGCTGACTAAACAAAACCATGAAGGATACCATCTTTTTAGATGGCGAGACTGACAACTCAGTAGCTTCGCTGTTGGCCGACCTAGGAAAGGTCTTTACATTCATTAGTCAAAAATTACCAGATGATGTGCTGGGGATCTTTTGTTCTAAAATAATGAACGAGCTGGTGGCTAAGCTTATAAGCGCATGGCTGGATGCTGCAGTGCCACCATCGGTGAAGGATATCGATCAGTTTGACGATGTCATTCATCATACCAAGGTGTTTTGTGAAGTCTTATCTTCCAACGGACTCTCAGGGTTTGGAGCTCTGATCAAATGGGTGGGTAGTGCGCCAGAGGTATGGCTATCCAAATGTCGTGAGACGACTCTAGATATCGTGCGGAACAAATTGACGACAGGCTTGGGTTCGCCCAAATCCATCGAGAGAGTACGCCGTGAGGTTGTTGCGCCAGAACCCGTAAAAGCAGCAGGCGCTGCTGATGACTCTGGTTGGGATTCCGCTTGGGTGGGCGATGAACCAGACACTTCCGTTACGGCAGACGAATCTGAAGAGCAAGACGACGGAGCTGACGCATGGGGATGGGACGATCCTGCAGAAGACGCGCAGGAGCTCGGAGAAGTCAAAGGGCAGGACGTGGCACCAGTAATCGAAGATGATGATGCAGCAGATGCTTGGGGATGGGGCGATGAAGATGCCACAGAAGATTCACCTACCGAGAAGCCAGCAGCGCCTCTAACAAAGACCGCTAGTAAAACTCCGAAACGAATGACACAGGATAGCACGACTAAGAAACCAGTTACAACAACGGCAAAGGCCGCAACGCCACTAGAAATCGTCACGAAGGAGAGATGCTCTATATCATCAATGCCAGAGCCTGTCTTGGAGCTTGTGTTTTCAATTCTGGAAGATGGTGCTGCCGTCACGCAGTTTGAGTAAGTCTGAGGCACATAATCATGGGACGTGTGATTCGAAAGTTTAGGGCTAACTAGTACTGTTTGTGTGACTCCAGTGATGAGAATTTGATTGCTTCAGCTGCAGTGGGCTTGTTTGCGATCCCGACACTGGCCCTGGCGCTTTTCCGAGCAATATCTCCGTATTACTACTCACTAGCCGATGGCGGCAATATGTAAGTTTTAGGCTAATACATTGTCATCAAACCACGACAATACTTGAAGTACACGGTAACTAATAACATCCTGTGACAGGTTCTTGTACAATGACGCTCTGTATCTAGCAGAAAGACTGTCTGATTTCAGCAAGACGTGGAAAGAGCGCAAGGATCTGAGCTCGCGGGCCAAGACGCTATTGCGACTTGACGGCGAAGTTTCGAGTCTGCAGATATTCGCCAATAGAGCATTCGCTAACGAACTTACAACGCAAAAGACGATTGTGCGAGACCTGATGGGAGGTAGGTAGATTTGCCATTATCTATATTGCACTACATGTATGTGCTTGGCTAACACTCCTGCTTCACTTTACAGGTGCCTATAATCTAGTACAACAAGGCGAAGGTGAGGAAACCATGGAGACTACCGTTGGCCGTATCCAAATCGTAGCCACGCAATGGGAAACGATCCTTACGCGTGACTCATGGTGCAAAGCCGTCGGAGACCTGATTGAGTCTGCCTCTAGCAAGGTAATCAGTGATATCATTGATTTGCCATCAATCGGCCAGGAGGAAGCATACGAGATGGCGCGGATGATATCCAAGACCTCCGAACTAGACCAGCTGTTTCTGCCTAGCAAGTTAGAGAGTCTAGCTGGAAATGGCAGCACCAGACCGAACAGCAGAAACGAAAGAAGGAAAGGTGGAAGAAGTGACCAAGAAGGAGAGATCTCAATAATTGCTAGCCATGTGCCGTCATGGCTACGCATGCAATTTCTGTCCGAGGTACTGCAGTCGAACTTGAATGAGGTCAAGTATCTGTGGTTTGAAAGTGACCTGAGCTTGTATTTCACGGCAGATGAGGTCGTTGATTTGATTGGATTGAGTTTTGAGATGAGTGCACGGGCAAAGGAGGTGGTGCGTGAGATACGGCAACGGCCTACGCCACGAGCAGCTTAGGGAACTCGGGACATACATATATATCAGGCATTTAGAGGTAGTTATACACATTCGTACACCAAGTATATATGTATATATGCATCGTTAGTCGGCACTAGTTGTACATACGTACATATTCTTGTATGTAAGTACAAGCCCTTTACTTGGGTTGACATTGACGTGAATTGATTGATTACTATTCATGCCAGGCATTTGTCCTAAGGTGTATATGTACATATAGGTAAGCTATGGCAAGGGAATGAGATATCTTGATTAACAAGACGATACTGTCTGTGCTTTTTTTTGTCGTACTAATGAGAAACTAATTGATTAGTAGCTGGAGTTGTGGACTCTCGAGGAAACGAAACACATATATATCAAGCCCTTGGGAAAAATTAGTTCTGTACTTGTGTACATAGTGATATACATATCTTCATCTACTAGCAAAGGTCACAATAAGAAGAAGACTCGCTTGAAGAAAAAGGAATCTCAAGTCTCGTTCATTTTGAATACTAGATCCAAGACAGTTGGATTTCATAGACTTTTTTGATCAACATATCTTTCGGATGGAAAAAAAAAAAAGAAAATAAGACCCCCTATAAAAGTAAGGTGAAGGATAAAAGACAAAAAATGATACATGGAAGGAAATAAAATGTACTTGAAAGGGGTTCAAAAAAAGAACACGGGAATTTCTATATTCTAGTCATAACTATAACTAACTATTTTGATTCTTTAACTCTTTCGAAGAATGTGGTGAAAAGAAGGAGACGCGACAAACGCCACGTTTGGCTTTATTAAAAGCGGAAGGAAGATAAAGAATGATGGCCGGGGGGG